>JBBPBX010003008.1:12120-66422 GCA_038048925.1 Garcialebias charrua | reverse complement strand
ATATTACAAATAAAACTGCACAATATCCATTTTTTTGGCGAGAACTGTATTTTGTGATGGTGTATCGTTCTCTGTGTGTCAAACTGTAAAAACAGTGGAGTCAGTCAAAGGCAGGCAAATGTTAAGGCAGAATTTAAAATCTTTAATCTGCAATGGTGATTTTTTTTAATTTCTTTTAAATCAGTCTATAGTTATAACAGTAAAGGTGTTTGAGCCCTTTCTAACATCCATGCAAAACACACATCCAGAGATTCTGTTTTCAATGTTTTTAATTGATTAAAAAAAAAACAAAAAAAAGCCACCTGGCACGATAAAGCTGATGCACTGCAGCTTCTGTCGTTGGAAAAATAAATGCTAACATTATTTTCCCTCAGTCATGTTGTGATTTTTAATGCATAAAAGTTCATGTTAAATTGTTAACTACACCATGTTTAAGAGAGGTGTTTTTGTTCAAGCCTTTCTAGTCAGGATTGATAGTTAGCATTTATGCTCCTTTTACATGGCCAGCAGGAAAAGACATCATTAAACCCACATCAGGTCATCCCTCTGTTGTTTATTATATAAATCTTGGCACTGACAAAGACTCAGGCTCTGGCTTAGGTGGTCTAGAGAAAATTGGTAAGATGTATCACAAAAATTCAATGCTTCAAATGTGATTTTGATTCTTCTGTGCAGGGTAAACCATTTCACACATGCTCCCAAGTGGTCAGAGAAGCAATTTGTTAGGCCGCTGACAACAGGCGATCTGGCTGTATGAGAACACACAGATCTTGTCTTAGATGTTAAAATACATTTGTCAGGCTCGTCTGCTAAACCAAATTAATTTGTTTAGGTGACCAGTATCTTATTCTTCTGTTTTGTAGCTTATTTCTGTCTCAGGCTAACAGCTTCGAGGGGTAAACATACTTGATCAGATTCAGAGTTCCTCTTTTATCTTTTTATACCCGGTGTATTTTGAACATGTTTGTCTCGCTTTAGATGTGCTAGAGTTAGACTTTTTAAGTTTGGGCATTTTTGGACCTTTTCTTGGCTCAACAAAAAACATATCACGTCTCCTCTCTCCTCCTCCAAGTCCATTTTTGTCAGACCAGAAGTGACCCTTCCCTGGTAGATTTCAGTCCAAAGACTCCACTTGAGAACACTTCTCTGGCGTCCAGACGTGCAGGCGCTTGTGTTCCATCAAAATGCTAATAATATTGTCTGCAATATCCCAAGCAATATTATCGTAGTGCTAATTGGTAAAAAAAAAAAAAATGTTGATGGGAGCACCTGCCCACTCCACTACTCAATTATTTTTAATTACAATGGCTGTAATAAAAGGGAACAAATTGTGTAATGATCAATGTTTCGTCAGCGGGGTGACAGTTTTGCTCTTATTGGCTTCAGCACAGCCGTGTGTGGCTCATTTAGATGGCAGGGAGATACTTGTTTGAGTCTAGCGGCGCTAAGTGAATATGGGCTCTCAGGAGAGGGGCTTCTTTTCCTTTGGTTTTATGCAGCATGGTTTATTCATCACACCACATGTCTTCCAAGTGGTCTTTGGGCACTTTTCATGTGCTGCTATGTGCGCCGTTACCCCACACCTTGTGGTTTAGAACTTGAAAATGTTGCTTTGTCATAAAGGTGAGAGGAAGAGACGGGAGTTGGAAGTCTAGGAATGCAAATTTTGAAATATATATTTTTATAATCTATTAGGTGGAGAAGATTTGTGAAACTAAGAGGGTTTTTTTTTAGGCGCAGTCCCTGTCTTCTAAATTGTCAAAGTAACATTTTTTTTTACAGCACTGGCCAGAGAGTGGGGGCAATTAAAAGCTTTTTGGTAGTTCATTCCTTGTATGTGTCAGCCTCTCTAGCTGCCTTCAAAGTGATAATGCTCGCTGGCTTTTGCCCGCAGGGACTGCTCCATCTTATTAACTTGTCTTGGGAGACAGGGCTGCCGTACAGCCTGGAGACGGACCTCTAAGTCCCACAGTTATTTTTTTTTTAACCCCAAACAGTCACTGCTCCCTGTATCTGTATCTGTATCAAATGTGGAGGAGATTGTGTGAACTCACTCATCATCTGACATAAGCAGCAAGCAGTTTGAACAGATCAGAGACAATAATGAAATATAATTGTTTTTTGTTTATGTTATATCTATTGTTAAAGGCTATCTTTGACCACAGAAAGTTGTTAAAAGAAAGTTTCTGCTGTAAAGGAAAGCAGTTAGTGAATAAGAAAGCACTACTCAAAGTTTTTTTTTTTTCCTCTCTTTAAATGCTTTAGACATGAGATTAACTATCTGTAAAACTGACTGAATTATATCAAAGTTCATGCTCAATAATCCAGGTAAAAGATACAACAAATTTAAGTCAGGTCCTCTGGACGGTTTCTTTGTGTTGAAACGTTTCGTCCTTCATCCAAAGGACTTCATCAGTCTGAGGAGCCATGGCAAACTCAGTCCCATAAGCAGCACACTCACATAGTGGACCAACCAGTTTGATGGTGATTAGATGGGTTCTGGAGTCCGCCAGAAATGTATTTATTTATTTTTTTACCTGGATTTACCTGGAGCATGAACTTTGATTTTTTGAAAACTTTGGCTATGACTGCCTCAGAGGAGTCGACAGTGAAGAGGGCGGGCTCCAGAAACCATCTTAGCACCATCAAACTGGTTGGGCCACTATGTGAGTGTGCTGCTTATAAGACTGAGTTTGTTGCAGCTCCTTGGACTGATGAAGTCCTCTGGATGAAAGATGAAATGTTTCAAAACAAATAATAATAATGTCTATTCCTGTCATCTGCATATGTTCCCATACACAGACGAAATTCGTCTCTGCATTTAACCCAACCACCTACCAGGTGGTGCAGTGAGCAGCCCGAAAGCGCCCGGGGAGCTGGAGAAATAGGTGTGCACTCATAGACACCCCAAGCTGGGTAGTGGCCGGGGCGCGAACCCGCGACCTTCGGATCCGTAGTCAAAAGCCCTGCCACTAGACCATCTTGGCTCCTAAGAAACCATCCAGAGGACCTGACTTAACTTTGTTTGACTGAATTATAGTCATTTTCATGTTTTCTAATGTCTATTCAATTTTGTAATGTGTTGGTCATCTTGAATTGGCACCAAAAATTATTCAGTTGCAAAGATGAAATAATTTAGATTTTGATGCACATGCACAGATTAAGGAGAGTCAAAACATATTTTAGCATTCATGCTCTCTTTGAAATCAACACTCAACTATGGTCAAAGGTCTAAACAAAAAAAAGAAGACTATCCACTGGCTAAATTGTGTTTTAGTTCTAAAGTAAATATGCTAATTTTGCTGAAAACACTTAGGTCTTGTTTATACAAAGAAAACTTCTGGAAACGTTAGTTTTTTTCAATGTGTATTGGGACGAATAAACCAAAAATTTGGGTTTTCATGGACACGCTGTACTTTCCATGCCAGGTAAGGTTGCCAGTTAAGAAACTATTAACAGTTTTTCTGTCACTTTAATATGGCTGTGTTTTGACCTAAAATGTCATATGTATTGAGGGATTGTGTTGTAAGATAAGGGGTGTGTTGTGTTTGGTGAACATGTGCACTGAAAAAGAGGGTGTAGAAAACTGTATTTATGTTTATCTGGCAACCCTGACTAGGCTTAGCTGCATGCAGTGTCTGCATGATCACATTTACATTCAAACTGGTGAAACATGAATGTTCTTTTGGGCCAAGGATGTTGTTGGTTTGCTACTACATGATGAAAAAACACTGCTCTCTGGCATTTATTGTAACTGCTGTCAGTGCAGAAAAAAACATTGACTGCAGCTGCCATGTAGTGCACATGTGCAATTTCACATGTGGAGTATTCCACGCCACTGCAGGGGGTCCCTGAAAATCTCCACTCTGAGACGTTCGGTTCCAGACAGGACACGGTTTATTGGTGTGTACACAAACAGACAAAAACATGTTGTGTTAACAAGGCCTTATTTTCTGTTCTTTGCTTTTTGCGTAATGATGTTTGAAGTCTGACAAGCTAGTTATTTAGCTACATGTATGTTATTAGACTTTGTACCAAGCTTGCACCAACTCACCAATACGTTTCTAACTCGTAACATTTTTCAAATCTTTGTTTGGGTGGCGACAGAATCACAATTGTGTGTGTTTTGCTACTGGAAAATTTTACAAACAGCAAATGTTGACCTTATTTAAAGAAGATACACGTTTTTCTGGGGTTCCCCTCATGCTCGTTTTATTCACTGTCACTGTGAGCTGACTGACAGCTCACAGTGACAAGCCAGGGAGAAAGAGGAGGGTGGCACTCCATGGTCTTTAGGATTTGAGAAATTCCCACTCTGTCACTCACATCTTATTACAAGAAAATCAAACCCCAAAGAGCTGAGCTTTTTTATTAGTTTTAAAACTGCTACGTTTAAAACTGTGGTATGCCCTAAAAGCAAACGCCACTCTTAACTGAAACATATTTGCTACGTAAGCACTTTAGCTTCTGTACATTTGGTGTGTAAAATCACAATAATATTTTGGAAATGGCTACAACTTCATTGCCAGCCTGCTTTGACTTCTTACCTTTGGGAATCAGACACATCAATTTCTGAAGTCATCTTGCATTTTTATTCGTACTGCCTCTGGAGTTTATCTTAGTGGTTGGTATTGCTTTTGCTCTCCATCAGTCACATTCTGTAGTAAGAGGACGCCTTTAAAGTTTCAGTATGCAGTTTCTGTAGAACTGCAGCACTTAGAAATATTTTCAACAGTCAAAGCATTCTGATCCCTCCCCCTCAGAGCCATATGTGGCTCTGCCCCCTTGTGGTCTGTTGAATTTCAAATTCAAGCTCTGTTTTTATTGGCTGATTCAAATTCAAGCTCTGTTTTTATTGGCTGGAAAATGGCGGGTCACCTTTTCTTTTTAGAAATGCTTATTTACCACCTGGAGAAGCAAGGGGACAATATTTTTTTATTTTTTTTCAGAGATTACCTGGCTAACATCAGTCTGTCAGGAGGTAGTGACAGAGTGAAGAAATATGTTCATAAAAAAAGCTACATACTGAAGCTTTAAGGTGTGTTTTAAGCAGTTGTCATGACTGGGCTGCTTGAATGTAAAGGAAGTGTGATAGACACAGTCAAGCAGCATGATGCAAGCACAATAAATGTGTATGTGTTAGGCTCAACACACTACAGCCTATAGCTGAAATGCCTGGATTTATTATCCACATTTTGTTTCTCTTTTACCCAACCTTCTTGGTTTTTAGTATGCAATCATTTAGCTTTATTTTATGGGCATTTTTCATCGTGCCACTTCTAATAAAGCCCAAAATGATGTGGTGGTCTGGTTAAAATAGCTTTCACATGAGCAGGAGGAAGACAAATGGCAGGTGTCTGCAGCACAGCCTGTTACATTTTGCACGAGAGAACGAACGCACAGACATAACGGACTGGATGAAAAAGAACATTGCATTTGAATAAGCACAATGTAAAAGCAAGCTCTCTCCCAGCTGTTTACTTAATGTTGAGCTGAGTCTGTATCTGCTAAGAAAATCAATCTTAAAAAGATTTACTGAGTGTAGACAAATTAGCCGGCATAAATTAGGCAGTGCATACTCATTATGTCTATCTCTCTGTGGAATTCGGCACACACTGCAGCGTCTTTATCGTTTAACTGCACTATCATAAATGTAATCATGTGTTTTATCTCAAAGCCTCTGAAGCAATAAACACCGTCTCCTACTATATGTATATGCAAGCATGGTGAAAATGGTGCGGCTTGTGATTCAAAGTGAAATATTCTAATTCTTTTAGTTAGTTTAACCTCAGTTTGAGCCTCTTTGTTCCAGTGTTATTATCCTGTCTTTCATGCATCAATAGATGGATTATTATACATCCCTATTTGTAATTGGAGGACAGGTTAGACAAGAGGATAATTAAAATAGTGTGGTGTTGCTACTCCATTTATTTTCTGTAGCTGTGTTGACGCGTGGCTCGGTATGTTTCTGTGCCCTCCTTTGTCCTCTAAGTTAATATTGTTGATGTGGCACTTACTGAGGACGCACAACACAAACTTGCTGACAAACACACACTTGTGCTCCAGCATATGTACACAGTTAAAAAAAAAAGTGTTTGCAAAAGTGGATGCAGCACAGTTGTGTACCTAATATTCAGTAAATTGCTATGCTTAGTGTTAAATTTAAACTGCCAGTCTACTGAAGCAGAGAAAAGAATACAGTATGTGGTAGAGGAATGTAGTGTTTGTTTTACATTTTGGACTAAATATGAACTGTTCCACTCCTTTTTCTTTTCGGTAAATAGTTTCAATTGTCAGCACTTTGGTCTACCTTGCATCAGTTTCAAATGGAGTACAGTAGTCCCCCCGCGAAAAGTGGAAAAAGTGCAAAGTAGGGATGCAGTAGTTCAAGTTCAAGTAAACTTTATTGTCATTACAACAAAATTATGTACACAAGTACTGTAGTAGTATTAGTAGTAAGCAGTGTTGGGTGTAACGCGTTACTTAGTAACGCGTTACAGTAATGACATTACATTTTTCAGTAACGTAGTAGTGTAACGCACTACTTTGAAAATGCCTGTAATATATTACAGTTACTAACAAAACCTTACATTCGTTACTTGCGTTACAATCAGGACCTTTCGGAGAATAGTTTTATTTATTTATTTTATTTACCTTTCGGAGAATAGTTGTGGGACGAGGACGACGGAGCAGACCATAGACATTATATATAGATATCTATGGAGCAGACTGTCACGTGGGGAAAACAAAGACGTACGCGATGACGTCGGAACGTCATACGTCAACGTACATAGACATATAAAGGTACATAGACATACGGCGATGTCATTTTATGGATGGAAGTATTCATATTATTTTTCTTTTGTCACGAGAAAGGACAAGAACATTACAGTAGTGTGCAAGCTATGTCTGGGCCACAACAAGACACTGTCTACTGCTGCGAACTCGACGTCAAATCTTTACAAGCATTTACAAAGACAACACGCTAACAGGTCGCTTTCGTAAATGAGCCCATGAGGTTCAAAAGATTTACCTGACTAAATAAAGGTTGAATGAATGAATGATGCTAAGCTAGTTGCTAAAGAGCCGCAGAGGGATGGTGCAAGTTTGATGCCGCCACCGTTTAAGCAGGCTCGGCTTGAATTTCACCGCCAGGCAACCACTACAAAGGCTGAGGTAAACAAACTTGTAAACAAACATTTCAGATGTTTTATTTTTTATTTTGTTTTATTTTTTTTAAACAGAAGTTTTACATTTTGAATGGCACGTTTACATATGCATTGTGCTTGTTATGTAGCACTTTTTTATCAAAAAATGAGTGTCAAAAAGATCTCTAATATCCTTATTGAAAGATAAAAATTAATACAGGTTAAATCTCAGGTATTAGAGTAATCCGAAAGTAATGTAACTAAGTTACTTTCAGAACTGAGTAACTAAGTAGTGTAATATGTTACTTTTTTTTAAAGTAACTAGTAATGTGTAACTAATTACTTATTTTGGGTAACTACCCCAACACTGGTAGTAAGTAGGGATGCACGATATTGGATATTTTTTTTAATGGCTTGTAACTCGGGTAATGCTACGTCTGAAAAATATCTCTGACTGGGGACGATGTAGCGAGGCTCAATGTAATCCAAAAATCTTTCTGAATCTGACATCCTCAACGGAAAAAAAAAAAAAAACTTCCACACCGCCAATATTTTGATTTCTTCCTCTCCGCCGTGATCAGATCAGGTAGGTGCATGTGACATCATCACGTTGTGCTGCACTACAGACATCCTTGTCACTGGGTTGTCATACAAAAACAGCGTATTTTATATCGGTGAGTTATTTTGATGGAATGGCCAATACAGATACCATGCTGATAATATCCTGCATCCCTAGAAGTAAGTACTGTAGTATTTTATTTTAGTATTTATATACAGGTACAGTATATATTAAGGTGTTTTACATATTTCTCACACTCTTGCAATGCCCCTAACAATGTTTCTAAACTCCAAACGCTCTAAAAGAGCACAGCATGTCATGATCTCCACTCTCTGCCACTGGCTGCTCTCTCCCACCTGCCAGCCCTCTCGGCCACACCCACTTCTCTGCTGCAGAGCAGAGATCATGACATGCTGCAGGAGGGAGCTTCTCCTGCAGCTGTGGGGTGCACATAGGTGCAGCAGGTGCTAAATAATTTTAAATAATTTATTTTAAATAATACCTCTATGCCAATCGTGTGACTCATCCATCAATCAGCCAATTGTGTGTCATATCCAGTCTTACTTTGAAAAACCGCGAAAGAGCGAGTCCATGAAAAAACAAATGGCGGAGTAGCAAGGGACTACTGTAATGTGCATTTTTTACATGCATTGTTACTATAAAAAAAAAAAAGTAATCCTCTTTCCATTATACAGTACTAACACTACTGATCTCTGCCACTTAATGAAGAGACTTTGCCACCACATCGAGTTTAATTAGCTGCCCCTAAATTTAGATCACACTTTAATCATCACCTTAATGCCAACTGCAGAGATGTTTCTTCTCTGCATCTGTGGTGTGAGGGGACAGTGCCAAAGCTTTGAGTTGTTTACATAATTACTTGACCTCATGAGAGGCATTTTATTTTAAACACAGGATTTCTTAAAAGCTGCCAGCATTTATTTGGTCCCACATTTGTTTCTGGGCTTTGAACTTAAAACATCGGGTTATGCTGCTACTCTTTATTGGGTTTTTGTCTTTGCTTTAGTTTTTAGGCTCTTTCCAAAACAAAACACTTCAAGCTGAGCCTTGCTGTAGATGCCTTCTTGATGCCTCAATATGTTTTTAAATGGACCAATGCAGCATGGGAGTTTGAAGCCAACTGCGCTGCTGCACCGTGAGACAGTAACGCCAAAAATACACTACACGCGGCTCCGCTCCGCCCCGCTCCGCAGGTCGCAGCTGAGCGAGTCCAATTTCCATTACCTGCGCTCAGCTCAGGTCCGAATAGATGCGCTGCTCCGAGACACGTGCGAGATCGCGCGATAAATCAAGTGAAGTCAGAACAAAACAATTCATTCGGTGGAAGAAGGAGAACAACTGTAGAGAGACTGCTGCCTTGATCTTCTCTCGTAAATAAGCTACATGGTTTGAGCAACAGGAAGTGATGTTTACATTTCAGAATAAAATACGTTTTTATTTATTTATTTCTTGTATTGCGTTTGTAGGCGTAGTCATAGTCATAAATATAATAGTTTAGTCATAGAATAGTCATAAATGATAGTTTGACAGCATTTTTGTACAAATAAATCCGTATAGAGCTAGGATTAGTCCGCCCGTGGTGATTTTATTTTGTAAATACGGAAGTTGTGCTCGTTCCTTTTCCTGTTGGTGCGACGTAATCTTCAAAAGTTGACTCCGGCACAGCTCCGTCATCCGGCAGAAATAGAAAAATTTCTAATTTTGACGGACTGCCGTCCGCTCTCCGCAGCTCACCGCCGCCGTGCGGAGCCAGTGTACTTTATCTCATTGATTATAATGGGTGCGTATTTGCTGCGGAGGTCGGACCGGAGCGGGGCGGAGCTGCAACGCGTGTGGTGTATTTTTGGGGTAACAGAGCTGTAACTATTGACACGTGAAAAGATAAGCCGTTTTTGCAAGGTCACAATGACTTCCGGCCTGTGCAGCTGGCCCGCTGTGGAATTTAAAATCCTAGATGATGACAATGCACAGATTAATGACCGAAAATATTGTTGATGACGCACAGTAACAATGCATCTACTTTTAAAAAAAAAAGAGTGTTGAAGTGCCTTTCTTAAATGTTATTATGGTTTATAGTTTTGCTTCTGTAATATCTTCACCACTAGTTGTTTTCAGCCCTTCTTGCTTCCAGTTCCACACTAATTATTCATAATTGTGCACCTATTTTCACCCACCAATCACCCACTCCTGTGTAAATACACCCCTTGTTTTATTTTCTTGAGTTTGTCAGTTATTTATTGTTCTGTGTATCCTTTTAGCACGCAATTTTTATTTTTTATGTTTACTAAAGTAACACTGTATTTTCATATTTTACATGTGCCCTCCTTCTCTGCCTTTGAGCCAACAACAAATGGACTCTTCACTTGTTTTTTTGGTGATATTTAGAATGTTTGGCATTGGGAGCTAATGAAAACAGCCTAATATAGAATACTGTCTGTGCATCTGGTGACTGTTTTTTTTTTCTTTTTACTATTATTATTTCGGCTGCTCCCTTCTTCAGGGGTTGTCACAGCAAACTAACCCGCAGGAAGACTTGGCAATTGTTTTTACGCTGAATGCCCTTCTTGATGCAACCACAGACCACCGAGCTACCACAGCCCTCTGTGTGGAGCAGAGAGCTGCCATCCAGGGTGCCCGAGGGACCAGATGGTGGGGGTTAAGGGCCTTGCTCAAGGGCCCAGATTGGGGCGAATGAGGGTGGAGGCAGGTGTGCGTGCTTCACTGGTGATGTGATTTTTACATATAATTTAAGAAAAGTTTTTATCTAATCATTCGATTTAAGAATATTTACAGATGTTGCAAAGTAACATATTTGCGTTATTAAGGTAAATGGACTGTGCTTATATAGCACCTTTCTATGTAATCAAGATAAAGCGGTTTACAATACAATCTGTTCCCTCATTTACCCATCCACACAAATTCTTACAGCACTACTCTACTACATCTCTACAAGGCTAATCTGAATCTGTAGAGACAAATCAGTGCTTTAGATCACATTCATACACCGATGGGACACACACCAGAGACAATGACGGGTTCATTGTCTTGCCCAGGGTCACTTCAACAGACTGCTAATGGAATCAAACCCACAACTCTCCCATTTGAGGATGACTGCTCTAACCACTCAGCCACTGCTGCCCATGGGGCCAGGCTGTAACTCTCATCTTTTAGCTCTGAATGTAATGACATCTAGACATGACCACAACAAGATTATTATTTATGTATTTCCTTACATTTATTTATTTCAATAGAAAGTCTACATTCACAGTGGATTTTATGTTAGAGCTCAGACAAAGGTCAGTGTTACATTGGCTGTCAGGTGGGGCTCCCAGCTGGCTAAGGCTGACCATACTATAGTAGTATTGCCTGCAGCAATAGGAAAATTGGACTGACTGTGGCAACGTCGTGGATAGCACAACCAAGGTGTGAGCAGGGAGCCATGTGTTTGTTTCCATAAGTCTGGAGGCCAGTCCTCATTATAGTCGCTGGTAAAATATTACAGTTCAGCTGACACTGTCTATGTGAATTGTCCAGAGCAGTTCTGACAGCGAGTGGAAGGCAGGGCTAGATTATGATGGATGATGACAACAGGGGTGGTGCAGAAAAGAGCACCAATGTGTTTTTGTTGCACATGCACAGCTAATATGTACATCTAAACTATGACAGAATTGGTGATGGTGTGCACGCACGCACATAGATTGGAGTCTGATGGTTATGTTAAAATATTGTTCAGCATAATGCTATCATTTTTCATACCTACAAGTTTCTGTGCTTGTCTTGTAGCTCCACATGTCCTTTGAAAAGCACGATTTGAAATAGAAAAAAATTGTTGTTTTCATTTACGGTACCCTTTATTTATCCAGGTAGTCTCATTGAGCCATGAGAACTCATTTTCAAGAGAGACCTGTTAGGGAGCAGATGGTGGGGGTTAAGGACCTTGCTCAGGGGCCCAGAATGGGGCGAATGAGGGTGGAGGCAGGTGTGGATGTTTCATCTTTTTCCACCCACATTTGTTGATGTTGTCGGTACCGGGGCTTGAACCGGCGATCTTACGATCACAGGCCCACCGTCTCTAACCACTGTGCCACCACTCCCCCCCGGAGTTTATGATCAAGATGCAATGTGAAATCTTACCGTACTATTCTTTGAATATTCTTTCTTAATCTCACTGTTTGTTGTTGTTGTTGTTGTTGTTGTTGTTGTTGTTGTTTTCCTATCAGCAGCTTTATTTCACAAACATGAATAATTCTCTTGGCATGTGGAAAATTAAATTCCCTATTGATGAAAACTAGATGGACATTCATCGTTTCAGTGGTCAACTCCACAGTTCTCTCCCTCAAAATAAAAGGCAGTTTAGTATCTTCAAAGACAACATGAAAGCTTAGAAGTATTTTCACCAAACTCATAAACACGACATGAAGTTTTAACTTTTCACAGGCCAGACTTGCAACATACTCTGTTATTCCATCAAAGACACACTTTACAGCAAACACACCAAATATTGTTTTTCAGGCTTTTATGAAAAACACAATCTCTGCAGGATTTTTTTTTTTAAAAGAATTAACCTTTTTTCTAAATTTCAATCAAGATCTGTTGCTTTCTTTAACAAGCTTTAGTAATTAAACACTAATTGTGTTTTGTGCAAATAGTACAGTATTTATGTTCTTTTAACATCTGCCAGCCTAAAACGGTTGCATTTGACGATGCAACTTGGCAGGTTAAGGTATGTAATTAGGACCTGCCAGCTGATGACACCTCTAGAACTTGATAAATCATGACTATCCAAAATTTGTGGCAACACTCAACAAGCACCGGCTTCTCAAGTAAATGACTTAGAAGCTGAAAATAAAGCTGATTGATGCCTACAAAGCAATGGAAGGCTATAAAGAGTTATCAAAGAGCTTCCAGCTTGCAATTTGAAGAGTTTGAAATATCATTAAGAACTGGCAGCTACAGGGAGCTGTGCGAGTCAAGACAACATCTGGAAAACCGAGATAACGTTCAGATAAAACTGCTCGGCAGAAAAAGCAAAGCAAAACTCCTCCCGTGTGACTACAAAGGACCCGCAGGAAGCTTTAGCTGACACAGGAGTGGTGGAGCATAGTTCCGCTGTGCAGTGTTGATGCACAAACAGGGTTTGCATAGAGGTGTCAGGGAAATGGAAAGCTTTCCTGCAACTTCATCACAAACAGCGGTGCCTGTATTGTGAGTGGCAACAGGTACAGAGTTAGGCAAGAGATGAAGACAAGTTGATCAACATGTGTAAACGCCAAGCTGGCAACATTGTGCATCTTTTCTGATTCATTATCGCCCACCTTCAAAAGGTGGACGCGAACAATGTTGTTTTTGACTGTGTCTATGTGTGTACATCTACAACTGATTGATTTTTGCCATCAACTTTATTCAATATGGCTGCCACAGCCAAATGGACCTAAAAAAATCACAAAAATGTGCTGTGCACATCCACGTCCAAGCCTGTGTACAGCACCTGTACGAGCGGACGCGGACATTTCTACCTTTCTTTGCACCTTTCTACCTTTCTTGAACGCAGAGTGCGACAGGCGTCAAGCCTGTGTACAGCACCTGTACGAGCGGACGCGGACATTTCTACCTTTCTTTGAACATTTCTACCTTTCTTGAACACAGAGTGCGGCAGGCGTTAAGCCTGTGTACAGCTCCTGTGTGAACGGACACGGACATTTCTACCTTTCTACCTTTCTGTGATTAAGTTTTGTGTTTTAGTTAGTTAGTTTTAGAGCAACTGTCTTTTCTGACTGCGTTGTGGATCTGCAAACATTATAAGTTGCCGGTCAAAGCAGATGACCGCTTGTCCTGAGCCTGGGTCTGCTAAAGGTTTCTTCCTTCTAAAAGGGAGTTTTTCCTTTCCACTGATGTCATTGTGCTCGCTCAGGATGGGAGACCATGGTGAGGCCAAGATTTGACTTGTTTACTGGATTCATTAGATAGCAAACTTTACTAGTCAAACCGGAATTTTAATAGTTGGAGCTGCTAGCTCCTGCTAGCTTCAACACGAATTTAGCTTTGAGAACCACGTAGCTGCACTTATTGTTCGCTTACCTGCTGCCTCTCTCAACTTCCTGTGCCCTTTGGACTGTTCTGGACTCTCTCCTGTACTCCTTTAAGGTAATGCTCGTTCGAGTTTCATCTCTCTGCTTCTTGCATATCTTTTTCGGAGCCGTGGGCCTGCTGCTAGCGGCTAGCTCTGTGCTAGCCTCCACCGGCTCGTGGATGTTGACGTATTCCGCTTCGCAGTTGTTTGAACTTAACAACTGCTCCATTCCTCTTTCTATTTCCACCATCAAACAACTGGGACTTCTGCGTAGACCTCGTTACATCCATAGAAGCTCTCGAAGGAAAACCGTTTATTCTCAAGCGAACTCGGATTCGATTAGTGCTGCCTGGGCTGAAAGACGTGTCACACCTTGATGGCCTCATCAGAACGCTGCATCTGTAGGCCTTTGTAGTCCATTGCGCACGAAGTGGCGAGGAAAACGTGGAGTGGACTTCAGTCTGCTTAAACCGGTTCAAAAAGCTCCTATTCCAACTGGTATTAAATTAGACATTTTCAATGTGCAGTCACTATCCAACAAGTCATGTTTAATTCATGATCACATTCTGGAGAAGAACTTGGACCTCATGTGTCTTACAGAGACGTGACACCAACCAGATGTGTTCAGTTCTCTGAATGAGGTGTGTCCCTCTGGATACAGTTATCTGCAGAGAGCCCGCAGCACTGGCCGCGGTGGTGGTCTGGCGGTAATTTATCGCAGTAATTTAAAATTGTCTCATCTGTCTTCTCAGGACTTTTCCTCTTTTGAATGTCTGGCTTTCAGCTTCAAAGCCCCACTCCTGATGAATGTTATATTAATTTATAGACCTCCCAAACCGCATGTTTCATTTAACTCAGAGATGCATGACCTCCTCACTTTTTTCTGCACCTCCCCTGTGAAGACTATTTTTCTTGGTGACTTAAATATCCACGTGGACAATTCTTCTTCACCTCTGGCAACAGATTTTAAGTCTCTTCTGGACTCTACTGGACACTGGAGCGGATTTCCCTTGATGTTCTGTCTGCTGATCTTCACACCCTGACCGCTGTCAATCATCCTTCTGCAGATGACTCTGTGGATTACTACAACCAATCTCTTCGGGAGCTCCTGGACCTACACGCCCCCTTGAAGACAAGACTGGTGTCTTTCTCGCGTTCAGCCCCTTGGTACACTGATGAGCTGCGCAAGATGAAGGCAACTGGCCGTGCTATTGAGAGACGTGTAAAATCATCTGGTCTCTCTGTGCATAAGCAGGCATATAAAGAACATCAGAAAGCGTACGCCTATTCTCTTAAAGAAGCACGCTCCAAATATTATTCTAACATCATCAACACCTGCCCTGGAAACTCTAAACAGCTCTTCTCCACAATCACTCGTCTGCTTAATCCCATTAAGCAAACTCTTGAGGACTCTGCTCAAAAATGCGACCTGTTTCTTTCATCTTTTAAAACCAAAGTTGACACTATCAGATCTCAGCTCCACAACCTCCCCGTTCTCAGTGTGCCACCCACCCGTCTGCATTCTGGGACCCTAAACAGCTTTGACGAAGTTGTTCAGAGTGAGGTGGAGGCCATCATCAAGAAAATGAGTCAGAGTCAGAGTCAGAGAGTCTTTATTGTCATTTGCACCGCATGTGGCACATGTGATGAAAACGAGATTATGTACACGGGGTCCCAGTTACATCCAACAACAAATGCAAGAGAAAAACAGTAATAACATCTAGAATTAACTAAGAAAAACATCAACTAGTAATACACTAAGCCCTAATGTAGTACACTAATGAAGCCTTCATCCTGCGCCCTGGATCCTTTCCCCTCGTCTCTCATAAAAACCAATCATTCTGCAATAGGCCCACTTATCACTCAAATAATAAATCAGTCTCTACAATCTGGTCATGTTCCACTGCCTCTAAAAACCGCCATCATTAGGCCTCTTCTGAAAAAATCTAATTTGGATCCCGACATTTTTTCTAATTACCGCCCAATTTCACACCTCCCTTTTCTGTCTAAAGTGCTGGAAAAAGCTGTTGCTGCTCAGCTGCAGGATCACCTACAACAACACTCCCTGTATGAGAAGTTCCAGTCTGGATTCAGGGCAGCTCACAGTACAGAGACTGCATTGCTGAGAGTTACCAATGATGTCCTCTTGGCTGCTGACACTGGCTCTCCCTCCATCCTTGTCCTCCTTGACCTCACTGCAGCCTTCGACACTGTGGACCATAGTATCCTCCTCCACCGTCTTCATGTGGAGGTCGGTCTCTGCGACACCGTCCTGGACTGGTTCAAATCTTTCCTCTCCAATAGGCTGGAATGTGTTAGTCTTGGCAACGCCACGTCCCAGACAGTCTGTGTCTCCTGTGGTGTCCCTCAGGGGTCGGTTCTGGGGCCCCTGCTGTTTTCCCTTTACATGCTGCCTTTAGGTCAAATTATTAATCAGTTCAACATTTCTTTTCACTGTTATGCCGACGATACACAGCTTTACATCAGGACTGGAGCATCCTCATCTTCCACCTTGTCATCTCCATCTTCACTCACTGCCCTCTCTGCCTGCCTGGAGGCAATTAGGGCATGGATGAATCAGAACTTTCTTCAATTAAACTGCTCCAAGACTGAGGCCATACTGATTGGCACCCCTCACCAGGTACAAACATCTCCTATAACAAGACTTTCCTTTTCTGGACAAGACATCCCCCTCTCCACCTCTGTTACTAATCTTGGAATAAAAATGGACTCCAATCTTACATTTGAAAATCACATTAAGCATCTGTTTAAAACTTGCTTCTTCCATCTTCGAAACATCTCCAGACTTCGCCCATCCCTAACTTTTTCCGATGCTGAGAAGCTCGTCCATGCTTTTGTCTCCTCCAGGCTCGACTACTGCAACTCCCTGTTTATTGGAATCCCTGGCAAAAACCTTCAGAAACTTCAATATATTCAAAACAGTGCAGCAAGGATCTTGTTGAGAGTTCGTAAATTTGAACATATTACGCCCATTCTCCATAACCTTCATTGGCTTCCTGTCGCCTACAGAATTCAGTACAAAACTGCTCTCATTACACATCAATGCTTACACGGAACTTCACCAGATTATCTGAAGGATATTCTTATTCCATACTCATCCACCCGTTCGCTGCGGTCACAGAACAGTAATCTCCTTCACATTCCGAGAACCAAATTAAGGACCATGGGAGACCGGGCTTTCAGTGTGGCTGCCCCCCGCCTGTGGAACTCTCTTCCTGACTGTCTAAGAGCCCCACAGTCTGTGGTTGACTTTAAGAGCGGCTTGAAGACCTTTCTTTTCAACCGAGCATACTCTACCTCCTCATGATTCTACTTTTGATCTTAGCTGATACTGTTATTGATTTTAATTGTTTTATTATTTGTTTTATTGACATTTAATTCTGTTGCTCCTTGTAGCACTTTGAGATTTTCATTAATGAAAAGTGCATTATAAATTGAATTCATTATTATTATTATTATTATTATTATAACTTAGTTATTGTAACAAAAGTGCATGTGGTGTTGTGGTAGCTGAGACTGAGCCTTAATGTAGTCTGAGCACTAACAGATTGCACAAGAGCTTTGTTTAAATTGTTATGTATTTGGAGTCAACCCAGTGTGTTTGTTAGCAAAATATTTTATGAACCACAGCATGGACTTTATTCAGAAATGTATCATTAGATGTTCTTCTACAACTAATAATAATAATAATAATAATAATAATAATAATAATAATTAATTTAATTTAATTTATAACGCACTTTTCATTAATGAAAATCTCAAAGTACTAAGTAACCTTTGGAGTCAATCTGATCCACTACTGCTAATCAACATTAGCCAACAAAAAATATTTATACGTTTCTTAATTTTATTGATATTGAACAAAAATTTGATGTGGTAGTAACCGAGAGTCATACACAATGCCTACTGAAAGTGATGTCTGCTATAGCATAAGATTGTGCATAAGTTTACTTTCCAGGTCTGACCAAAACGCGTTCATTTTTCAACACAAGATGATCCTGGACTTGAACTGTGTTGTGAAGGCAGTGAATAGTATGCCTTATATGTCTTTCATTTATTTTCATATTTAGTTTTAAGAAATTTCACTTGATTCTGACAAGTGTCTTTAAAGTATTCTATAACCTACAAAGTCTGTCAAATACCCAGACTAGAGTTGCATTTGGGCCCAAAAAAATTTGACTTGACCTGGCCTTAGCCCGTAGCCATCATTTCCAAACCGACGAATTAACAGTAATTACAGGTCTGAACCTGAACACCCCACCCCAACATTTTTAATTAAGCTTTGATTGCTTACATAGTTGCTAACAGTTGGCGGACGTGCACAACTGAATAAAAAGGGCAGAAGATCGGAGCTGAGGGGGCTGTTTGTCCTTTCCTGGCCGTCAAAGCACATTAAATCCCTGCTTCTGCCTGCACTCTGCATTATTCAGACACTGACCCTGCTCTGACATGTCTGCTTTGGGATCTCACCTGTTTGGGTTGTCGGCCGCGTGCGTCCGCTGAGTGCAGCGGCTGAATGAACGTCCATTTGGGCGATGGATCGCTTCCTGGCAGTTCAGTCCCATCTAAAGCTTAACTAAACTTTATTTTACCTCTTTCAAGGATTGTCAGTTCGCAGTTAAATGGCCTGTGCGGCTGGTTGATTGTATGGCACGCCATGTTGCCATTTGGATCGTCAGCTGTGCACGTCCACTGAAGCAATCAAAAGCCAGACACCAACCCAGCATGCCCATCCAGCACATTATTATGGCCCGGCCCAAATTCATGTTGGGCCAGGCCAGGCCAGGCTTCGGGTCCATGTTAGAAATGACAGTTCTAGCCCAGACTGACTCCATCACAGTCCACTGACCTGAGCATCTATGATGATCTCTGGATAGACTTTAACCACTACATAATAAGTCAGAGAGTCAGAGTCAGAGAGAATTTATTGTCATTTGCACCGCATGTAGTACATGTGTTGAAAACGAGATTATGTACACAGGGTCCCAGTTACATCCAACAACAAATGCAAGAGAAAAACAGTAATAACATCTAGGATTAACTAAGAGAGACATCAGCTAGTAATACACTAAGCCCTAATGTAGTAGAAAAACATCATTATAAACAGCAGCACGAACATGAGTCAATGGCCCTCATTCACGAAAATGTTCGTATTTTTATCCTAAATTTCTCCTACTTTTGTTCGTACGAACCGTTCGTACGAACATGCCACGTCAGATTCAACAAAGTCTTCTATCCACAGGAAACGTGTGTAAATGGGTTGCGTAAATATGATGAATCCCACCTGTCCTAAACAGCTGCGCGTGCACGCGTAGAGGTCATTTACATAATTCCCACCCCTCAAAACACCATATAAGGCCACGTTTCCTGCCTTCTGACAGCAGGAAGTGTCCATTCATTCAAACTCAAGAAGTAAAAGGAGGAACTTCACGCGTTCGGAGATCTGCTCTCAGTGGCGCTGTGGCTATCCCCCACCCCCCCGCAAGTGTCGGATGGTCAAATATCTTTAATTTTACTGTGTTACATTATAGTTTCACTTATTCAGAAGAGTGGCACCGCTACCCCCCACCCCCCCGCAAGTGTCGGATGTGTTTTTGAAGCATTAAATTGTCTCGAAACTACAGTTAACTTCATATTAATATTGTAGTGCATATGTTTTGTCTCCCGTGGGTCGTCCAGTATCAGAAATCAAGAATAAATGGTTTGATCTGAAAATGGCTTCAAACAAACGTCTCGCCGCAACACGGACAGGAGGTGGTCAGTCTGCGAGATGGATGGACAATAAATGCCATGCTGCGCAAGACGCGTGCCAACATGTTTTGCAGCACAAAGCCCTTAGCCCCGCATCCTTTCTGTGCGATGTTGGAAACAAAAACCCCTGTTCCTGGACTCAGAGTGTCGCAGAAAGTGGTCCAGACTGGTGGGTCTGCTGGTCTCACTGGTCTAGACGCCTGCCCCCCCCCACCCGCGCTTCTCCTCCATAGCAGCTCGGTTCTTCAGTGTGCGCGGCTCACGGCTCCATCGCCTGCACAACGCGGCGCACGGAGCTGAGGGCGAGGTGATGGAGGCGAGGAGGGGGGAAGAGGAGGTGGGGGTGGCACACACGCGCAGGTTCCACTCGGCTCGGAACGGATCGGTACTTTGGGCACTTCTTTTTTATGTGTGGCTGAGAGGGAGATGGACGCACGGTGGAGAGCAGCGTGCGCTCAGCAGCTTCTCATGCGCGCTCCTCCTGGTCATCGCGCAACCACATTCTGCAGGTTATATTTCGAATCAGATATAATAATCTATTGCTCCGATGGTGTTTGGCACAGCAGTCCAGCAATAGCATGAAAATCAGTCTTAATTCGTACTTGTTCTGCAGCGGTGTATGGGAATTTTATGTACCTGGGTGTTAATATGAGGAGGGCTTTGATGACCAAGGGGAGCGCACGACTCACTGAAGCCTGCGCGACACACCAGACAAATTAAACTTAAAATTATAATTCTAGTTCAAACAGAATAACCTATTGTCAAAAACAATTGTGGTGCGTGACTTTTTTAAACTCAAAATATTTTCTAAATAACGAAATATGAAGTTATTAGTGGAGAAATCCCGTCTGGATGACAGCAGACTGACGCTCCTAAAATATACGACAGGTCCGGACCACTCGTAAATTTTGTTCGTATCTGAAAAAATCGTAGGATACGAAAACATTGTTGAATGCCACAAATGATCCTAAATCACTCGTACGAACAGTATAAGAACAAATCTGTGCGTACGAATGGTTCGTGAATGAGGGCCATTATGAGCAGATGGTCACAGATGAACGCAGCAACAAGAAACAGATCAGTATCAACATGATGTGACATTTTGCAGTGTTTATTCTTATTATTTATTTATTCATGAGTCTGACAGCCTCAGGGTAGAAGCTGTTCCTCAGTCTAGTGGTTCTACATTTGATGCTCCTCAACCTCCGTCCCGAGGGGAGTGGTGCAAAGAGTGAGTGTGCTGGGTGAGTGAGGTCTTTCATGATGCAGGTGGCTCTTTTTCTGCATCTGGAGGTGTAAATGTCTGTGATGGTGGGGAGACTGACTCCCACAGACTTCTGTGCAGCCTTCACCACTCTCTGTAGAGCTTTCCTCTCTGCAACTGTGCAGCCTCCATGCCACACGTTGATGCTGGAGCACAGGACGCTCTCCACTGCACACCTGTAGAACGAGGTGAGGACTGAGCTTCTCAGACCAGCTCGTCTCAGCCGTCTGAGGAAGTAGAGTCTTTGATGTCCTTTCTTGATCAGGCTGGTGGTGTTATTGCTCCAGCTGAGGTTATCATTCAAGTGTACACCCAGGTACTTGTAGCTGGAGACCACCTCCACCGCAGATCCACCTATATACAGTGGGGTGTGGGTGTGTTTGTTCCTTCTGAAGTCCACAATCATCTCCTTCGTCTTCTTCACATTCATGTGAAGGTTGTTCTCTTTGCACCAGCTCTCCAGATGTTCCACCTCCTGTCTGTAGCTGGATTCATCATTATCTGTGATGCATCCCACCACAGCTGTATCATCTGCAAACTTAACAATATGACAGCCTGGATGTGTGGCTGTACAATCATATGTGAGCAGAGTGAACAGAAGAGGGCTCAGCACACATCCTTGAGGAGAGCCAGTGCTGAGGGTGATGGTGGAGGAGGAGAAGTTGTGGATCTTCACGGACTGTGGTCTGTTTGTTAAGAAGTCTAGTACCCAGTTACAGATGGAGGGGCTTAGTCCAAGTGTGGATAGTTTGTCTATCAGAGTTTGGGGGATCATGGTGTTGAAAGCAGATGTGAAGTCCACAAAGAGCAGACGCACGTATGAGTCCTTCTGATCCAGGTGGGTGAGAGCAGTGTGGACCACAGAGGAGATGGCGTCCTCTGTTGATCGGTTCTCGCGGTATGCATATTGATGAGGGTCCTCGCTGATGTTGACGGTTGTCTTGATGTGGGACATGACCAGTTTCTCAAAACATTTAGCGACTATCGGGGTGAGAGCCACCGGTCTATAGTCATTCAGACCAGTCACTGTGGAGCTTTTTGGGACTGGGATGATGGTGGCAGTCTTCAGGCAGGTGGGAACTGACTCCAGTGAAAGTGAGGTGGTGAAGACGTCAGCCAGCACCTCACAGAGCTGGTCCGCACATTCCTTCAGAACTTTCCCTGGGATGTTGTCTGGACCCGTAGCTTTATGAGGGTTGATCCTTCTGAGACTACCTCTCACTTCTGCTGCGGTCACTTTGAGGTGCTCCTCGTCTGGTGATGAGGTGAGTCTGGTGCTAGCTGGTCTGTTTGGATCTTCAAAACGTGCATAAAACTTATTGAGGGCATCAGGCAGGGATGGGTCCCTGGGGCATTGTTTGCTTTTGCCCTTGTAGTCTGTTAAGCATTTGATGCCCTGCCACATGCTCCGTGGATCATGTGAGATGAACTGACCCTCGATCCTCTGTGCATACGCGGCTTTGGCCTTCTTTATGCCATCATCCAGTTCTCTCCTGCACTTTCTCAACTCCTCAGTATCTCTAGACTTGAATGCAGTGTCCCTGGCTGCCAGCAGGGTGCGGACATCCTTATTTAGCCAGGGTTTTTGATAATTATAATTTAATTATTAATAAGACAGCTTGTTCAAATGTAAGATTGATGTGAAGAAGAATTACAAAAAATAAAATACCAATCCATATCATATGGGTGAGACAGCTCTTGAAAATTTCAAATACAAAGGACGCAAAATAACACAACATTAGATAAACAGTGGTTGTTCACAGCAATAGTTTACAATATTAAATCATGTTTACTTGAACCACAACATTATAGGTTGGTCTTTTCTTTGAACTTCCTTGGAGCAGGTGGGAGAAGTTGAACCCTCCATCCTCAGGTTCATTGGTTCTTTGGCTTCTTCTAGCAATGCAGATCCATCTCCCAGTAATCAGTCTTGTTTCTGGGCTGTTGCCCATTGCTACCATTGCCATACCAGGAGTATGGGGTACCAGGCCCATTGATATGGGCTGTTAGGTCCCTGTACGACCGGTGTCAGAGCTTGGTCCGCATTGCCGGCAGTAAGTCAGGCTCGTTTCCAGTGAGAGTTGGACTCCGCCAAGGTTGCCCTTTGTCACCGATTCTGTTCATAACTTTTATGGACAGAATTTCTAGGCGCAGCCAAGGTGTTGAGAGGATCCGTTTTGGTGGCCTTAGAATCGCTTCTCTGTTTTTTGCAGATGATGTGGTCCTATTGGCTTCATCAGATCGTGATCTACAGCTTTCGCTGGAGCGGTTTGCAGCCGAGTGTGATGCGGCCGGGATGAGGATCAGTTCCTCCAAATCCGAGGCCATGGTCTTGAGCCGGAAAAGGGTAGCATGCCCTCTCCGGGTCGGGGATGAGGTCCTGCCCCAAGTGGAGGAGTTTAAGTATCTCGGGGTCTTGTTCACGAATGAGGGAAAACTGGAGCGTGAGATCGATAGGCGGATAGGTGCAGCGTCCGCAGTGAAGCGGGCGCTGTACCGGTCTGTCGTGGTGAAGAGAGAGCTGAGTCGAAAGGCAAAGCTCTCAATTTACCGATCGATCTACGTTCCCACCCTCATCTATGGTCATGAGCTTTGGGTTGTGACCGAAAGAACGAGATCTCGGATACAAGCGGCTGAAATGAGTTTTCTCCGCAGGGTGTCTGGACTCTCCCTTAGAGATAGGGTGAGAAGCTCAGTCATCCGGGAGGGACTCGGAGTAGAGCCGCTGCTTCTCCACATCGAGAGGAGCCAGTTGAGGTGGCTCGGGCATCTGGTTAGGATGCCTCCCTGGTGAGGTGTTCCGGGCATGTCCCACCGGGAGGAGACCCAGAGGAAGACCCAGGACACGCTGGAGGGACTATGTTTCTCGGCTGGCCTGGGAACGCCTTGGGATTCCCCCAGAGGAGCTGCTCCAAGTGGCTGGGGAGAGGGAAGTCTGGGCCTCCCTACTTAGGCTGCTACCCCTGCGACCCGACCCCGGATAAGCGGACGAAAATGGATGGATGGATGGATGGTTGTTCACAGCAATAGTTTACAATATTAAATCATGTTTACTTGAACCACAACATTATATGTTGGTCTTTGTACTTCCTTGGAGCAGGTGGGAGAAGGTAAACCCTCCATCCTCAGGTTCATTGGTTCTTTGGCTTCTTCTAGCAATGCAGATCCATCTCCCAGTAATCAGTCTTGTTTCTGGGCTGTTGCCCATTGCTTCTTCCCTCTTGCCCTCCCTCCAAAATCTGACTCATTCACTCATTCCCTTTCTCATCCACTCTGCTCTTTGCATTTGGCCACCAGGGAGGTGTGTGGCACTGGTTCAAGCATTATTGATAGAGCATCTGTTTAGACATGGTGCAGGATCTGTGGCATGTGGGCAAGCAGCTGTGGGTTCGAGCAGGGGAGACATTATGTCATATTACATATCTTGAGATCTCTCGTTCACTTGTATTTCTGCCCATTTCACAGACGCACACCCCCACGGAGACTCAAGAAAAACAAACACATGCCTCAACCATTCCCTCTTGAATTACTGTAGTTTCCGTCATCCTTAAATATTTAAACTCGGCCGTGTAACGAGGATGTTTTTAAAAATGTATTGACAATGTTTTAGAAGTTGTTTGATGTCCCTGATGTGAAGCAGCAGTTACCAAAAAAAAAAAATCTGTTTCGGAGTCTGTTTTGGTCCTGGAAGCCTGAGGCAAATATTTTGGCATCGCACTTTTATTGGGGCAGCCAGAACGCCAAAAGAACTCCATCCAGATAATCACCACACGTCTCCTATAGATGGCCAAACTTATCAAAGCTCATGCAGGCTGCTGCCAGTAGATTTCCATCTTGGCAGCTGATAAAACAGGATTTTATGGTATTTTGAACTTTACAGTCTTTTGATGATGTCAGATGATGAGTTTTAGTGACAATGCACCGACAATCTTTTCATCTTTTTTTTAACCTTTTTTTATCATTACCAGTGGTGAAACATTAGAAGTTTGTTTTGTGATAGTTATACAAAATTTTCATTAAAAACAGATTTTCTGAAAACCTAACATAAGCATCATTGAAGAAAATATAAATAAAATCTGAACGCTTCGCAAACTGAATGTTATGTTTAAAAAATGTAAAACAGATTAAACCTTTAAAACATAAAATAAACCATATATCAGTGTTCACACAAAAACTTTTGTTAATACACATAACATAATCATTCAGTAATTAAAAAACAAACTCAAGGGAGGAGTCAAGTGTTTCAAAATATGGCATAAATTTTAGTTTTTTTGTTGTTGTATTTATGGCATTATGTAGCTTGCAGCTTCACTTGATGTGTAACTTGATCAGTCTTACATCGGGGAAACTAAACAGCCACTGGTCAAAAGGATGGCCCAGCACAGAAGATCAACATCATCAGGTCAGGACTCTGCAGTCTACACTCATCTCCAGGCCAGCGGTCACTCTTTCAGGGATGAAGATGTTCACATCCTTGATAGAGAGGAACGATGGTTTGAGAGAGGAGTAAAGGAGGCCATCTTTGTGAAAAGAAACCGTCCATCATTAAACAGAGGTGGAGGCCTCCGGGTTCAACTGTCCCCCTCTTACAATGCTGTTATTGCTAGTATCACTCAGCCCTCTGCGAATAGCAAACAACCATCAGGGTTCTAACAATCAGTGAGGCGATGGTTCTTTTGCATGTGAACAACTAGTTTTGGCTCTCAGCAGCAAGCCAGTTGATCCACTGTGAGAAGGTGCTGCTCATAAGACTGTTTGTTGCAGCTCCTCAGACTGAAGAAGTCTTTTGGATAAGAGATTTCAACAAAGAAGAACCGATCCAGAGGACCTGACTCAACCTTGTTAGATTAAACTTGCAGCTTTTTCAAAAACCCCATAAATGGTTTGTTTAGTCTTCAGTTGCATTAATGCAAAAATGACTAAACTAGCCCAGTTTAAGCAGTATAAGTCTACTTGTTCAAATAAGAAGGTAATTTCCAAAATAAAAAAAACAAAAGCTTTTAGCCAGATATTCACATGTCATTCAAACATCCATCCATTATCTTTTACCCATTTCTTCCATTTTGGGTCACAGGGGTTGCCGGTGCCCATATCCATCAATAACAGTGCGAGGGGCGGTGTACACCCTGGACAGGTCGCAAGTCCATCACAGGGCCTCATAGAGACAAACAACCATTCACTCTCTCACTCACACCTAGGGAAAATTTAGAGTTACCAATCAGCCTAACATGTATGTTTTTGGACTGTGGGAGGAAACCAGAATACCCACAGAAAACCCACGCAGGCACGGAGAGAACATGCTAACGCCACCCAGAAAGGCACCTGGACCGGGATTCGAACCGGGGACCTGCTCGCTGAGAGGCAGCAGCTCTACCAGTTGCGCCACTTTGCTGCCGTCATTCAAACAGAAAATATTAAATGGACTGCATATACTGTATAGAATTATGTCCCCATTGACCATTCAAAGCACATTTACACTACTAAAGTCACATTTAGCTCTTCATATACACACACTCAAACACCAATCACAAAAACAAGGGACACTTTGGGTTTAGTGTCTTGCCCAAGGTCACTTTGATCTGTTGGTTTAAAGAGCAGAGATTGGACCGACAACCTTCCATTTTGCAGTTGGCCAATCTTCCTCCTGATCCACTATTGTACCATTGTTAAAAAAAATACATTCATTACTGGGGTTGTGGTTTAGCCCAAACCATAAACATAATATTTTATCTAAAAATTAATTTTGTATTTAACTTAACCATGAATAAACAAAAGTGGACTTATCACCTACCAAGGTCCCTAAGTGACACATTCACTGCTGTTTAAGTGATGTAAAAGAAATGAAATTCATGAAACCCATCTACAGCTTCTCTATCAGATCAGGAAAGATGAGCCCTACATGTTTCCAAGAACCAACAGAGCACAAGTTCATGGACAGTCATGAGCATACTGGTTACCGTTTTTCTTATTTTGTGGGCCATTTTCTGTATGTACTGACCTCTGGTGATCATTAAATCTCAGAATAAATGAAAGTTTGGAAATGCTGCCACTCAGCTTCTGAGCCATTACAATTTGGCTCCTGTCAAAGTTTGACAACTTTGTTTTTACTTTGCCATTTTTTTCTTGGTTCTGTATTGATGGCAGAATGTTTTCTTATTGTAATTAAATCTATCCTTATAATGCTAAGTGTTATGTTACCAAACTAACACCTGTTTGTCAGGTCACCTGTCAGTACTTGTAGTGTTGTGACTGGTTTAAATGCTTCATATTTTAATGTCCTTATACATTTTCTAAAACCACCTGCATATTTATTCTATTAGTGTCTGTCCACTTTGGTGGTGGTCTGTAAAGAATGGCTAAGTACAGTCAAAGACAATGCCACATGCATATTTTTATTTGTTTTACAATATTTCTCAACAGACACTTTTAAGTGACAAAGCCATAAAAAGCAATGGTGTAAAAATCATGTCAATCTTTATGGCTCCACACTTTTTGTTGTCGTTCCAGGATCCTGGGGCTTTTTTATAATTTGCAACTTTGAGGCTTTCTGTGGCACAATTAGTAGAGTTGTTTCTTCTCAGCAAAAAGGTTATTGGATCGAATCCCAGCCTGGCACCTTTCTGGGTGGAGTTTGCATGTTCTCTCTGTGCATGCATTGGTTTTCTCCAGTTTCCTCCCATAGACCAAAAACATGCATGTTAGGCTGATTGGTAACTCTAAATTGTCCCTAGATGTGAGTGAGAGTGAATGGTTGTCTTGTTTGTCTGTGTCCCTGTGATGGACTGGAGACTTGTCCAGGGTGTCCCCCACTAGCGACCCCCACAATGGATGGATGGCTTTTCCTATTAAATGAAAATGATAAGCTTCACAAATATAATTCACCCTGTCCACCGTGGTGTAATCCACCACGTTCTCTTGAAAGTCTTGCCAAGACTCCAATATTTTTGGGTTGATTTATTACATCGTGGCGGGGTCATCAAGAAGTGGAAATGAGCCTTAAGCCCCCCCCATAGCTCTGCGTTCGGCCGTATGCCGCTCTACGCACGCGTTCTGTGCGTGCGCGTTCACCCGCACAGCTCTGCGTTCGTTCTCGCATTCATTCTCGCGTTTTCGCTCCAAATTATTGACGTTATTTGAGCAGCCACAGCGCAGAGCGTTCGCTGATTGGTCATTTGCTGACACGCCTACTGAATTGATTGACCGGTCGGGGGGAGAAAAAAAAGGCGAGCCGGCAGCTTCACACAGCTTCAGCTGCAGCGGTGTTCTGTGTTTATATCTTATTAAAAAGTTCTAAAAAAAACAAACAAAAACAGGGAGCGCTGGTCCTGCAGTCCACCAGAAAATCTGCAGAACCTCGCGCAGCCACCTTGGACCCGAGTTTAATTCGCTTGTGACAAATTAATTAATTTCCTCATCATTTCAGTCATGGAGTCAGCGGAGGAGGAAGCGATCACTTGACTTTTGGCAACAAAAAAAGAAAAGGCCAGATCAGGGATGAAAAAGGGGAATTTAATACATTTGTGTCACATACAAAACAGTCCGGCGCCGGGCAGTTTATTGTGAGACAACGCGTTTGCGTTTGCAGTCGTAAAATTTGAGCTTGGCGCGTACATGGTACGCTTGTGCCTCTGCGCACGGATGGCGTAGAGTGGCGTACGGCCGAACGCAGAGCTATGAAGGGGCCTTTACTAAAAAACAACAATTTGGATGTGCTCTGTGACAACTATTTACATCAGCCTAAAGGTGACTCCTCCACAACAACCTGTACCTTTCAAACAATGGCTCAGAAAGGTACAGCAGTCCATTCCTGAAAGGCTAAAGTTAAAACTGCGTATGACTTCAGCTGCACAAATTCAGTTTTGTACAATTTCAAATACTTTAAATATCCTAATATTTATATTCATAACACACACACATTAAATGTAAAAGCCTTTGTTGAGACAGTAAAGTTAGACTAGCTGTAAAGTTTATTTTAGCATAAAGAGTTGGGTGGTTTTACAGCTCATTGAAACATGATAAATATTGGCTACATAAATTCAAATAAGTTTGAAAACCATGTGTCGTGTTTTTAGGAGAAAATATCTGTAGCTAATAGGGGTGTAACGGTACAGGTGGGTGTATTGAACGTTTCGGTTTGGTCCACGTGCGTACCGTTTCAGTTTTTTCACTCATTAAATTTTACTAACGAGAAATCTCTCGCATAATCATTATGCACAGCGGAACTAAAGTTCCTACGTGTGTTTCAGCACGGCACTCTTATCTTGCAGCACGTAGCATTAGCAGCCTAGCTTCTTGTTGCTGTCTCCTGTTTGGGAACATTATGGCTTTCTTGTTGAACGACAAGTGAATAAATCCAAAGCTGTGTGTCGACGTTGTTTCACTGAGATTGGATCTGCAGCAGCAACACGTCTAACTTGTTAACGCCCTTGAAACGACATCATCCGAATGTAAACGTCTCTTTCAGCAGCTTGGTACGGTACAAAGACCGATAGCAGCATTAAACAACCTTTAAAGGTTCAGTCTGCAGTTTCTGTAGAACATCAGCACTTAGAAAAAATTTCAACAAGCAAAGCATTCTGATCCCTCCCCCTCAGAGCCATATATGGCTCTGCCCCCTTGTGGTCTGTTAAAATTCAAATTCAAGCTCTGTTTTTATTGGCTGATTCAAATTCAAGCTCGGTTTTTATTGGCTGGTTACAAACTTTGTTTTTATTGGCTGGAAAATGGCGGGTCACTTTTTCTTTTTAGAAATGCTTATTTACCACCTGGAGAAACAAGGGGACAATATTTTTTTTTAGTTTTTTTCAGAGATTACTTCTCTAACATCAATCTAGTGACAGAGTGAAGAAATATGTTAAAAATAAATTGTTAGAAAAGTTACATATAGTAGCTTTAACAGGTAATTCAGATCGGTCCAAAGCAATAACACAAGCTGGAGGAGTTTGTTAAGCTCTGGATCTACGTCTGAATGTTGTTGATGCGTCGGCTTTAAACATAAAGTTCTTGAGCCCTGCTGCCTACGACATCCCATCACGCCAACACTTCAGCCAAAAAGTTGTAGCAGCCCTTTATGAAAAAGGTAAAACTGATCGTCAACAAGCCCTGGGTCCGATTTAAAGCCCTGTCACATGATGATGAGCGAGAGAATCAACCACCTCATAACAGAAATTATGACACCATTCAAGAAGAGGTAATGGTATTGTATTATTATTGTTATTGCATTATTATGATGTAATTAACTTTTTTAATTTCAAATTATCATCTCATTAACTCTATTTGTTTTACCTCTTTGTGTTGTTTGCAGTCTGAGGATGTCACTGAGTTCCTCTTCAGGGAAATCAAACACCAGATCACCTCTAGCTAAGAAGTTTGTGATGACTGAACGCTGAACTTTTCCAGGGACAGGTGGAAGCAGGTCCAAGAAGAGGTTCATGAGTTCAGAGCTTCAGGGTGCCCTTCCATCTCTGTTACTAGAGAGTGAGTTGTCTCTATCGCTGGAGATATTCAAGGTCAAGGTGTCTTTATTCATTTCATTTCATTTATTCATTTATATAGCACTTTACACAACCACGGTGGTGGTGACCAAAGTGCTTAACAAAAAACAGTGCAGTACTTAAAAAGACAGATTAAAAATCAAGAAAAACACAACATAAAAGCAAAAATAAAACCAGAAATGTCACCACATATTTAATTACTAAAAGCCAGTTTGAATAAAAAAGTCTTAAGCTTTGATTTAAAAGGGCCAAGTTCAGTAATCTGGCGTAGCTCAAGTGGGAGTGTATTCCAGAGTCGAGGTGCGGCCGCAGAAAAGGCACGGTCACCCCAACGTTTATATTTTGTCCGTGGAACAGAGAGCAAGAGTTGGCTATCTGACCTCAGAGACCTGGAGCGGGCGGGGAAACTTAACAACTCCGTTATATAAGTAGGAGCGAGGCCATTCAGAGCTTTAAAAACAAATAATAAAAGTTTAAAATCTATCCTAAAACGGACAGGAAGCCAATGTAGAGAGAATAAAACAGGTGTGATGTGGTCCCATCTAGGAGTGTTGGTTAAAAGGCGAGCTGCTGCATTCTGAACAAGCTGGAGGCGGCTCAGTGTTGACTGAGGCACACCAACATACAGAGCGTTACAATAATCGAGCCTAGAACTGATAAAAGCATGAACAGCCTTCTCCAAGTCACAACGGTTTAAAAAGGGTTTGACCTTTTTTAAAAGACGTAAATAAAAAAAGCCAGACCGGACAACAGAGGCGATCTGTTTATCAAAATGTAAAGCCTTATCAAAGGTCACTCCAAGGTTTTTCACACTGTCACTGAAGTTAATATTCACATTATTGTCATTCACATCACATGTGGTACATGAGGTGGGACAAAACTATGTGCATGGGGTCACTTGTCATATTGTCACTGCAACTAGATCTGTGCTTTTGACAGAAAATGTGGACAAGTTGGTCTTTTTGGCCAAAAACTTAAAACTTGATTAGTTAGATTGTAAACAGTCTGTTGCTGCTTATTGTTCTGGTTCGGACTGTTAATGTATTTATTAAGATTTTTATTATTGCTAGTATAGTTTATTTATTGTAAAGAGTGCCGTTTATTTAAAATATCATCCAAATGGGTCACTTTTATTTATTTTTATACAAACGTATTGTTTACTTGGCATATTTTCAAAATAAACATTTTGTAAGTCTTTATTTTGTCTTTTTTTCTTTGTACTGAAAATTAACCGAACCGAGCCCTCCTTGAAACTGAACTGAACCGAAATCTGATATCAGCGTACCGTTACACCCCTAATAGCTAATGGAGCAAACGTTGCCATGTTGCTGCCTTGAGACAACTTCCATGTCAGTAGATTGATTAGTGTATTTTTCCAGCCTTACTTCAGGCACATTTAGTGCATCTTGTTTCTGGAGAGAACAGCTTCATGATTTAAATATGTAAATTGTTCAGCGCACACCTGATCTCTGCTCCTCAAAGCAGAGATCAGGTGTGTACAATCATGCCATCAAATTGAAAAGATTAAATTTAAGGCAAACAGGCTTTACAGAAAAGGTGCAGGTGCAAGTCTAGATAAAGAACAGACTTATTCCACATCTTTGCTTGCAGCTTGGGTAGATTGATTTATTTTTTATTTTTTTTAAGATCTTGTTTTCAAATTCTGTTTTTTTATTCCGTGAACTGTGTTAGATAGTTGTCTCAGTCCTTTATGTATTTCAGTCTTTTTAATATGTGCTAAATAAATCTTAAACATGTTATTGCTTTTGCTTTACAATTTTTTCATGTCTTTTCTCATTAAATCTAACTCAGTTTTCTCTTCAACAAAATATATGTTATATAATGTAGGATTAGTTGCAAAACATGTATATTCGGTATTGAGTATTTGATGAAAGCTTTAATGCAGCAATATAAAAATCCAATCCAATATAATTTTCTAAAGTATCATGAACGGTAAAATTTAGGCTGAATTATCTAAAGGACTAGTTGTTGAAATACAAACGCCTTTGATGTTTTATTTTGGTTTTGTAAATGAGCATTTCTTTTTTAATCAAGGAGCTTTTCTGTGTTTTTAATGTTGCTTTGCTCTCTTTGCTGGATTAGAGGGCTTCTTCTGTGAAGGTGAATAATCCTTTACAAGCACTAGTACAAGTACATAATCCCTGTAGAGCAGCTTCAGGAAGTCTTGACCATCTGCTTAACTTTGAGAAAGAACTTAAATTAATTACCATAATTGAACAATAATGCATGAAAGCAAAAGCTTTTCCTAATTTAGTTGAACTGTTTTTGTCTTTCTTGAAGCACTAACATGAATACAGAAGATTTAGTTCACCTTCATCTTTTTGTATTTTATTTCCACAAAGTTTCATACACATACATACCGGTACATTTTGTTGCCAGCATCTTGTTGCCTCACGTCAGAATATTGGCTTTGATTAAACTGATTAGCACTTTGAGATTTTTATTAATGAAAAGTGCATTATAAATTGAATTCATTATTATTATTATTATTAAACTCTAATTATTTTTGATTTTTTTTATAACCTTAAATAAACTGTTTGCAATTTCTGAATGGAAATGAGACATTTCCCCTTCAACTCTGAGCGCCCAGTTTGGCCCTCGTCTTCACTCTGGACATTCATAGTGGTCAGTTATGGGTTTATGGCCATGGACACAACTGTCTTCCGTGCCATTTGTTGTGTCTGACCTTTAAGATGATGAAGCGCAGGGAGAGTGACCCCTGGCAGGGTTTGTTCAAAGAGCAGCCGGGTGGTAACGGGGGGTCCAGTGCCTGGCAGCCTGCTGGGGGATTGATCAGCCCCTCACTCAAAGGCCAAATGCAGGCAGCCTAGCCAGAGGAGAAGGCCATGCAGGACGTGAAGCCATCTTGTGCTTTGAAGCCCCCTACAATATAGCTCAGCTGCTTCACCGCATGAATAAACATGTCTAACTCTTGTCTGTTAAGATGCTCCTCTGTCCCGTTCTCTTTTCTTCTGTCTTCCTTTCCCCTGCCTGAGCTAACACTGATACCAAAAGATGCGAGCGGAGGTTACAAAATCATTTTTTATTTGTTTTGATGCCTTTACACTTTTTGTTTCCCTCTTCTTCTTTTTTTTCTTTACCCCTTCTCCCTCAGCTTCTTGTTTGAATACTTCCTGTGCTACTGCCTTGTTGCGCGGGATTAAATCCACTCATTCAGCGCTTGCATTGCTTCCACAGATGTCAGCTTTGAGATTGAAATGAGATCCTCTTCTGCAAAGAGGCAAAGTTGAAAGAAAAATCATGAGAAGGGGGGGGGACTAAACAGAGTTGCAAAGTCTTGTAATTTCTAAATGTTGTTTGTCAGTAGTGCTGGGCGATATGACGATATATATCGTGAGGGCGATAGAAATGTGTCTATCGTGCTACTTGCCTGCTATCGTCTCTATCGTTTATAAAATAATTTTATTAATTATTCATGCCAATAAATAAAGTAGGTTACGATTAAATGTATTGGTGTTGTCACTTTGCTTATACTCAGTTTATATATGTGATAAATAAGAATAAAAAAATAACTTTGGCAAAGAAGCTTCATATTGTGGTTTTGCGACATGACGGCGCTGCTTTATGTTTGACGCACGCGCGGGTTTGCGACACATGCTTTACGTTGTTAAACTCGAGAGCAATGGAGACGCAGGGGCATGAAGCCGGTGTCACAACAAGGAGAAACAGCTGCACAGGCAGCCCAAGAAGAAGAACTTTTACCAAAAAGAGGGGGAACGTCTGTTATTTGGGTACATTTTGGATTCAAGAAGTCTGACAGAAAACGGTAATCTGCAAACTTTGTCACAACGCCATTCCCTCGCCCGAGGCCAACACAACCAACACAACCAAACCACAACACAAACCAAATACTAAATGAATTGTGGTATATCGTGACCATCGTTATTGCGATATAAAAAAGTCCATATTGTGATATATGATTTTTTCCATATCGCCCAGCACTAGTTGTCAGTATATGGCTTGCAGTGATATGCATGACAGGAGTACTGATTGTGAAAATTGCTATAATCTGATTTTGTTATTATAATTCAGAAAATCCAGTGATCTGTTTATTGGGCTAATACAATGTTGCTAGTCATTTTGCTGCCATTTGATATGTTTTTGATGTAATCAGATGTGGGTTTGTGATAAAAGTCGTGTCAACAAACAAGCCAAAACAAAGGAAAAATCTGCTGCATGAACATGGAGGAAGCTTGCTTTTATTTGAGACTTCATTTCATTGAAAGGTTGTAGTTTATGGGGGTTTGTTCACATCTAGTGTTGAAAGAGAACCAGACTGATTTGTTATGTTTTAAATGAAGAAAACATGCAAAGTCATGCAAAATTATAATTATTATTTAACTTAGTATGCACATCAGGAACATTCAAAGGAACCAGCTGCCCACTTACTGCAACAGGAAAAAAAGTGCATTGAGATGTTTGAAATAATTCACAGTCATTTTATTTGTATAAAGCAGTTATAGTACTTGTAACTATGCATCATAAAGGCTAGAGTGGTAAACAATGTTCCTAGTGATCCAGAAGTTGAACGAGTAACATCCAGAACATTTTACATGGAATTGCTAAATGTTTTGGATTCACAATAACATTTTTAAAGCTCCCCTGACATCATCTTTTAACTTTCCATAAAATGGCACAACATATATATATATATAAGATTGACCTCTGATCGTTTTTGCTAAAACAATGTGAAATGAATGAAAATTCCTCTCAAAAACAGTTTAAAATTAGCGCCTTTTTTTTCACACGATAAATACGGGGTTTCCCGTCGCGCGATTATGACGTCACTTCCAGACTCGCGTCAACTGCGCACCTTGTTTACAATGGACAAGATACAAACGCGATCCGTCCAATTTAGCCATTTAAAACTTTATATTTTAGCGGTTTGTCTTCAGAGAAGCCAAAGTTATTTCCAGTAAACAGCAGGTTATAATTTTTTTTCAGCTCCTGCTGGTTTTTGGAGACTTTTCACTTCAGGAAGTGCAGCAGCTCTGTGAGGACACAGCAGCTGATAGTTGAGAGTCAGAAGGAATTCTACATGTAAATAGTTTTCACAGCACTGAAATGGTAATATATTAGTTAATGTTTCTAATAATTATTCAACATTAATTTATAGTTTAAAAAATTAGTCCCTTTTAAAATATCTGTTAAATATATTATTCTTTTATTTTATTTTGTTTGTGTTTTCAGGTTTCCAGGTCTCCAGTCCATCACCTGAGGCTCTTCCTGTTGAACCACTAGTAACCCAGACTTTCACATCACAGCAGGTAAGATTGCATCAACAAAAAGAATAGTACTCAACAATATTCTTTGATGTAAATCTGTTGATTTTCTGTGGTTCTGATGAGGGAAGTGACAAAGTGGATGCAGCATTCAGCCCATAATGGACCCAGATGTCCCCTGCGTCCAGACCTACAACACCTGGACATCCAGGAGCGTGGACGAGGAGGTGGTGGAGTCTGAAGAAGTGTACAAGCAGCAAGATGAGGAGAAACTAGACAGATGTCCCCTGCGTCCAGACCTACAACACCTGGACAGGAGGGTGGACGAGGAGGTGTTGGAGTCATTTTTACAGAGCTGATGAAGTCAAACACCACTTGCTGATATTTTTTAAACTCAATTTTTTTTGATAATCTGTTCATATTAATGTTTCCCCAGAGGTTTTCATTTATTTGATAATATGGGATGGTTTTATTTTAATAAAATGTTTTTTTCAACATTCACCAATTTTGTTTTTACTAAAGTACGAGCTGTGAGTTGTAGATGAACGAATGAAATTAAAACAGATACACAAATATTCTCACAAAGAATAACTCAACACTAACAGATAATATAGTGTACTACTGTAACTTTATTTACACATAACTACAGAAACACTTGGTTCATTGTTATCCTTTTTTTTCAAACAATATGTTCATTTGAACAGTCAGAAAAAATATTAAATTCATTGATTCATTTTCATCTCAATGCTCTGGCCAGTTGTAGTATTTCTGCATATTTTGATGTCTTGATGCACAAACGTAGCTTTCTGCAGCATCAGTCCTGATGTTCTACAGATCCTGAAGATGTCTCCATCTGTTGTTTAACAATATCAAGGTTTGTTCTCCTCCACCTGGGTCCACTCTTCAGGTGAAGACATTTCTGTGAATTGATGATAAAACACACAGACACACCCAGTATATATTATATGCAGTATACTGTATATTAAGACAATGGGTCAAACTAATGTCTTCAGACTCCACCACCTCCTCGTGCACGCTCCTGGATGTCCAGGTGTTGTAGGTCTGGACGCAGGGGACATCTGGGTCCATTATGGGCTGAATGCTGCATCCACTTTGTCACTTCCCTCATCAGAACCACAGAAAATCAACAGATTTACATCAAAGAATATTGTTGAGTACTATTCTTTTTGTTGATGCAATCTTACCTGCTGTGATGTGAAAGTCTGGGTTGTACTAGTGGTTCAACAGGAAGAGCCTCAGGTGATGGACTGGAGACCTGGGGCCTCATGTACAAAGACTTGCGTGGATTTCTTACTGAAACGTGACGTACGGTCAAATCCAGAAGACTGCGTACGCACAAAAAAATCCAGATGTATCAAACCGTGCGTACACCTGAATCCACGCACATTCCTTTTGTACATCACAATTAACGTGGAACTGAGCACACGTGAGACACCTTCCCTGACACGCCTGCATTTACATATGTTAAACAGATGCTAATTACTTCCTACATGTGTGAAGGACATGTTTGTTTGATCCCTGCGCGATCAGAAATTATTTCTAGATTCAGGAAAATAATGAATTTAATATAATATGAGTGAGGAAAAAAATCCTAAGTAAGAATAGTAATAAAATGTGTTTATCACGCAAAGAACGAGTGATGTGTGTCGGTGTTTGTGTGTGCGCGCACCCTGCTTTGGTGCGCAACCGGCTCATCCATTCATTCTGAGTGAAAATATTAACTTTGCGCACGAGTTTATTACCATAATTACTGTAAACACAGAGGAACTTAGATGTTTGGTAGAACATAGATCTTTGTTTATTTAATAGATGATATGAAGAAACGAGTCTGTGCGTCTCAGTGGAGAGTTTTCATGACATGACGTGATGTTGGAGTCTCCAAACGCTGCGCGCGCCGCAGCCTTGTGCGCAGTCTGTCTGTGAAGCTTTTACTCTCCTACAAGTTATATATGGTGTACTTTCACGTGTCATTTTGGAGAAATCTACAATAAACGCAGATTATGAAACACCTCCAGCTGCCGCACCGGCGAGGGTGCGCGCGCGCTCCAAAGCGCGACCACTCAGCCTTTGGAATCATATAGATGAGACATTCCATTGGACATGAATCGGCTTTGTGTGGACTGGACAGCCCTGATCGGCCTGCAGCTCCCTCAGGAAAGCTCGGGAACAGTTTGATCGCTGCTTCTGCATGTGCACGCGTGATGCACGGCTCCTGTGTTGCTCCAGAGCGCAGCAGTGCCAAACTGAAAAATGATTATTTCTGAAAACGGCTGATAAGCCATATCCTAGATCAGAAAATTATATCTGTTTATAAATAAATGCTCTGCGTGTTACACTATTTATTATATCCTCCAGTAAGGCTGAATGAATCCGTTCCTGTTAAATTTATTTTTGGCACAACTTTGCGCGTCCTTTATTTAACTGCGTCATGTGGATGTAATACTTGTTAATCGTGTGTTTGGTGGGAATATTAATCATTTTCACATCATGAACAGTTAATAATAATAATAATAAAATAATAATAATAATAATAATGAATTCAATTTATAACGCACTTTTCATTAATGAAAATCTCAAAGTGCTACAAGGTGCAACAGAATTAAATGTCAATAAAACAATTAATAAAACAATTAAAATCAACAACAGTATCAGCTAGATCAAAAGTAGAATCATGAGGAGGTAGAGTATGCTCGGTTGAAAAGAAAGGTCTTCAAGCCGCTCTTAAAGTCAACCACAGATTGTGGGGCTTCAGTTTTTCAGAATCACCTGTAAGTGTCGCCGAAGGCACAAAAACCACCGAAACGTGCGCACATATCCACGTTCAGTTCAGTTTTGATACATACAGAGTTTTGCGTGGATAGTGACGTAAGCAAGGTTTCTGTGCGTACGCACAGTTGATACATGAGGCCCCTGGAAACCTGAAAACACAAACAAAATAAAATAAAAGAATAATATATTTAACAGATATTTTAAAAGGGACTAATTTTTTAAACTATAAATTAATGTTGAATAATTATTAGAAACATTAACTAATATATTACCATTTCAGTGCTGTGAAAACTATTTACATGTAGAATTCCTTCTGACTCTCAACTATCAGCTGCTGTGTAAGTCCTCACAGAGCTGCTGCACTTCCTGAAGTGAAAAGTCTCCAAAAACCAGCAGGAGCTGAAAAAAAATTATAACCTGCTGTTTACTGGAAATAACTTTGGCTTCTCTGAAGACAAACCGCTCAAATATAAAGTTTTAAATGGCTAAATTGGACGGATCGCGTTTGTATCTTGTCCATTGTAAACAAGGAGCGCAGTTGACGCGAGTCTGGGAGTGACGTCATAATCGCGCGACGGGAAACCCCGTATTTATCGTGTGAAAAAAAAGGCGCTAATTTTAAACTGTTTTTGAGAGGAATTTTCATTCATTTCACATTGTTTTAGCAAAAACGATCAGAGGTCAATCTTAATATACAAGCCCAAAACCAGAAAAGTTGGCACGTTGTGGAAATCGCAAATAAAAACAGAATACAATGACTTGCAAATCTTTTTCAACCTATATTCAATTGAACACACTGCAAAGACCACATACTTAACGTTCGAACTGGTAAACTTTGTTATTTTTTGCAATTATTAGCTCATTTGGAATTTGATGCCTGCAACATGTTTCAAAAAAGCTGGCACAAGTGACAAAGAAGACAGAGAAATTTGAGGAATGCTCATCAAACACTTATTTGGAATATCCCACAGGTGAACATGCAAATTGGGAACAGGTGGGTGCCATGATTGGGTATAAAAGCAGCTTCCTTGACATGCTCAGTCATCCACATAGAAGGATGGGGCGAGGGTCACCACTCTGTGAACAAATGCGTGGGCAAATTGTCGAACAGTTCAAGAACAACTTTTCTCAACGAGCTATTGCAAGGAATTTAGGAATTTCACCATCTACGGTCCGTAATATCATCAAAAGGTTCAGAGAATCTGGAGAAATCACTACACGTAAGGGGCAAGGCCGAAAACCAACATTGAATGCCCGTGACCTTCGATCCCTCAGGCGGTACTGCATCAAAAACCGACATCAGTGTGTAAAAGATATCACCACATGGGCTCAGGAATACTTCAGAAAACCACTGTCAGTAACTACAGTTCGTCGCTACATCTGTAAGTGCAAGTTAAAGCTCTACTATGCAAAGCAAAAGCCATTCATCAACAAGATCCAGAAACGCCGCCGGCTTTGCTGGGCCCGAGCTCATCTGAGATGGACTGATGCAAAGTGGAAAAGTGTTCTGTGGTCTGATGAGTCCACATTTCAAATTGTCTTTGGAAACTGTGGACGTCGTGTCTTACGGACCAAAGAGGAAAAGAACCATCAGGACTGTTATAGGCGCAAAGTTCAAAAGCCAGCATCTGTGATGGTATGGGGGTGCATTAGTGCCCAAGGCATGGGTAACTTACACATCTGTGAAGGCACCATTAATGCTGAAAGGTACATACAGGTTTTGGAGCAACATATGCTGCCATCCAAGCGACGTCTTTTTCATGGACGCCCCAGCTTATTTCAGCAAGACAATGCCAAGCCACATTCTGCACGTGTTACAACAGCGTGGCTTCGTAGCAAAAGAGTGCGGGTCCTCCCCTGGCCTGCCTGCAGTCCAGACCTGTCCCCCATTGAAAATGTGTGGCGCATTATGAAACGTAAAATACGACAACGGAGACCCCGGACTGTTGAACAACTTAAGCTGTACATCAAGCAAGAATGGGGAAGAATTCCACCTGAAAAGCTTCAAAAATTGGTCTCCTCAGTTCCCAAACGTTTACTGAGTGTTGTTAAAAGGAAAGGCGATGTAACACAGTGGTAAATATGTCCCTGTGCCAACTTTTTTGCAATGTGTTGCTGCCATTGAATTCTAAGTTAATGGTTATTTGCAAAACAAAATAAAGTTTCTCCGTTCGAACATTAAATATATTGTCTTTGCATTCTATTCAGTTGAATATGGGTTGAAAAAGATTTGCAAGTCATTGTATTCTGTTTTTATTTGCGATTTGCACAACGTGCCAACTTTTCTGGTTTTGGGCTTGTATATCAGTGGTGGGCAACGCTAATCCAAAAATTAGTTCCGCTATTTCTAAAGCACTAATTAATTTATTTAGGTCCGCAATTTCAAAAGCACTAATGTCTTATGAAAATTAGGGGAAGCTAATTCTAATCCGCTAATTAAATTCAACAATTGGTAGCAGCAAGTTATGCAATATTTGCACTACACTGCCAACTAGCGGTGCATGAACTGTTATACAGTAAGTTGTTTGAGTTTCAGAGTATTTAGTTTGGTTCTCTTCAACAGGTTTCACAAGGACAAAATGTACCCATTCCAAAGTCTGTTAGCTAAACTGCTGACATATTTGGCTGTTTTTTTTTCTTCTTTTGTTACTTTTAGTACCACTAGATCGCATGTGTCAAACTCAAGGCCCGTGGGCCAAATCCGGCCTACCATAACCGTTTCTGTGGCTCTCTACACCCTAGAACTTCAAGATAACAGTTGTAAGCATGTTGCTCTCAGGTGATGGGTCCCCATCCCTACACTCCCTGGTCTCTCTGTTAATTGTCTTGCTTATCTCCTCCATTTTGTTGTCCAGGTGTTTGTGATTGTCATGCTGTGTGTTCATGTACCTGTATATAAAGTCAGGGATTTTTTAATTGATAAAGCTCTGTATATGTTGTATAACACAATCATTGTTCCACATTTAATCTATTGTATTGAGGTTTGGGGAAAAGCGTGCAAAACAATTACAAAGCCTGTTTTTATTTTACAAAAGAGAGCTGTAAGAGTAATCACCAGAAAACATTTCAGTCACCCATCAAACACCTTGTTTCTTCAGCTAAATTTATTGAAATTCCAGGAATTGGTAGAATATAGTATTTTATCAGTTATGTATAGGGCTCATAATAACACATTACCTTTAAATATCCAAAGAAATTTAGACAAAGTTATTACAATCTTAAAGGGACAGATATTCATCAAACCACAATTCAGAACCAGCTTAAAGGGACGGTCTACCTCAATTCAGGGAGTTGGATTGTGGAATGTTCTGGAGAGTGATGTTAAAAATGCAAAATCAATTCATTCATTCATTCATTCAACCTTTATTTATACAGGCTAGCCTCGTTGAGTCACGGGGACTCATTTACAAGAGGGACCTGTCTCACTCACACCAAACAACCATCCACTCTCACACTCACACCTAGGGTCAATTTAGAGTCACCAATCAGCCTAACAAGCATGTTTTTTGGTCTGTGGGAGGAAACCGGAGTACCCGGAGGAAACCCACGCATGCACGGGGAGAACATGCAAACTCCACCCAGAAAGGCCCCGGACCGGGATTTGAACCGGCAACCTTCTCGCTGAGAGGCAGCAGCTCTACCAGTTGTGCCACCGTGCTGCCCAATGTATACATTTAAGAAAAAGGTCGAAAAGGACTTGCTCAAAAACTATATATGATGTAGCTTAGTGTGTTTGTGTATTACAGTTAGAAAAATTAAGTAGAGTTATTCATTTTGTGATGTAGTTTGAAGGTTATCATTGGTTGAACAAACTGTGAAATAAATAAGGGGCAGATATAATAAGATTTCATCTTCTTTCTGCTCCTTTCATTTTATCCTACTTGTATTCTTGTATCTGATGAAACTGTTTTGTATTGTTCTTTTAAAATGAATGAATAAACATCAAATCAAATCAAATCAACGGCCCAGTCAGAGTCCAGAACCTGAACCTGAAACCTTCAGAGAGCTGAGCAGAAACCTCAAAGAACTGAAGCAACAATGGAAAGAAGAGTGGGTCAGAACTCCTCCAGAACCAGGAGAGAGACTGATGAAGTCCTGCAGACTGATGAAGTCAGAGAACCACAGAGGATTCTGCTGCTGAAGGAGGTTCTGTTGGGTCAGAGGCACAAGCTGAGGTTAAATTTTAATGATTTTAGAACTTGTTAAAGATCATCCATCCATCCATTCAGCTAAAAGTCTATTCATCCTTGTATCTGATGAAACTGTTTTGTATTGTTCTTTTAAAATGAATGAATGAACATCAAATCAAAAATAAGTCTGTATCTCTGTGTTTATCATTGTCCTGGCATTGTCTCCTGTTGCCTCTGTCTCCTGAGTTCCTTGTGATTCCCTGAGTATGTAAGTTTGCTGCCCTGCGGACGCCATTTTGAAGAGTCCTAATGGTGAACTACTTTTTTAAATCCAGCAGATTTGACCATTTCGTGAAACTCTCAAGCTCAGAAAAACTTGTGCTATAACGTCAGCTATGAAATATATTTTTTCTCAGCAAAGAAATAATTGTTTTACCGTGTTTTGTTGTAAAATCCTGGCTTCTTTGGCCGTCGCGGACGCCATTTTGAAGAGTGCTAATGTGGCGAAATTCTATTTTTAAATCCAGACGCGTCGCGTAGGCCCTGAGAAACATCCATAAGTTCACCCTCCATGTTAAAAAGTCTTCGTCTGACTCTTCGAAAACAAGCAATAAGGCTCCAGAGTAACACACTGGCTGCTAACTGATAGAGAGAGCACACACCAAGAGACTGAGGGGGACGCTTTTTTGTCACGGACCACATCCGGCGCTGCTCGTAAATACGTTATTTCGTTTTTACTGATAGATAATTAGTTATTAGCGGTACTGCATTTTAAATAAAAATAGCATAAATCCGCTTATGAATTATAAAACTTAGTCAATTTGCTGTAAAGCTAACAGATTATTTAGCTACGCTACAAGAGGATTAGCGCAATAGCGCTACCTAGCGGTCGGAGGCCCACCACTGATATATATATATGTTGTGCCATTTTATGGAAAGTTAAAAGATGATGTCAGGGGAGCTTTAAGTGTTAATCTTGTTAAATTCTTGTTAAAGTCCTGCTGTTCACACTCCTGCGGCCACCATTTGGCAGCCAATTGATTTTTGGCACAACACCGCCCCACGTATCTGGGTGGTCAGTGGTGACACATAACGGTCAGTGGTGACGTATAATAGATGTAACTAATACGGTGAAGCGACTTATTTATATTTTTTCCACTTTGTTAGACATTTTAAAACTGATGCAACTTATACGGCGGTGCGACATGTACAACGGCAAGTATGGTCATACCAAACATAACATATTTTAAATATGTTAAACAAGTGGTATGTCAATGTCCCCCATTGCTGAAGTATTTAAATTTTGATTACAAGACAGGTGTTATCAAATGGTTATGACAGTGTCATGTCAGCCTTATGAACACCCCTTCAAATAAAGAGTTACCTAATTATTTTTCAGATAAATGGTTTTCTTGACTGGGAATGAACTGGGAAACAAGTTAACCTTAATAGTGAGTAGACTGTGCAATTTTATCCAACAAATGGTGTAACATTGGAGCCAAGGGGTGGCCAATGGTGGTGTTGCCTACCATAGATTAATTCAGCCATTTGAAGAAACTTTACTTTTAGCATTTTTTTTCTTCTTTCGGCTGCTCCCTTCAAGGGTTGCTACCACAAACTAACTTGCATGAAGACTTGGCAAATTGTTTATACAGCAGATGCCCTTCCTGACACAACCAAATGCCACCAAGCTACCACAGCCATCTGCATGGAGCAGGGATCTGCCATCTAGAGTGCCCTGGGGAGCAGATGGTGGGGGTTAAGGGCCTTGCTCAAGGGCCCAGAGTGTGGAAAATGAGGGTGGCAGGTGTGAGTGTATCACCATTACCATCTACACTTTGATGTTGTCAGTCTGGGAGTCAAACCAGCAACCTTCTGAACACAGGCTTCTCTAACTTCTGTGTCACCAATCCCCCATTGTCATGATCAGCTGTTTAATGTTTGAACCCACGTGCAGAAAAACAGACTGGCTCATGAATGTAAAATGAATAATGATTTATTTAACAAAAATAATAATGCTGATGGAACAAAAACACTTACTGAGAGGAGAGGAGCAGATCATACACTGTGGAAAGACAAAGCCCCGGTGCTCAAGGAGTGAACACACAGAGTTTATATACTGACACAAACGAGACAGTGAGGAGCACCTGGGGTGATTAGAATGAGGACCAGCTGTGAATGATTAGCACAGAGAGACAGACTGAGGAGTGGGAAATGACAGAGACTGAATGAGACACACAGAAACCAGTAAACAAAGCTCAGAATAACAAAGTATGACAGGAGGGGAACACAAAATAGCATACACAAAATAACATAAAGAAACAGACAGGGACAGAGCCTGACACCCATTTTTGACAGTATAACAACTAGAAAGCATGGTTATCTCTGATGATTGGGGTGGCCAGTTTACATAATATGGTGGTGGCCATCTTGGATTTTGACATGACAATCTTATTTTTGATACACTAGTTTTTTCATTCATTCATTCAACCTTTATTTATACAGGCTAGCCTCGTTGAGTCACGGGGACTCATTTACAAGAGGGACCTGTCTCACTCACACCAAACAACCATCCACTCTCACACTCACACCTAGGGTCAATTTAGAGTCACCAATCAGCCTAACAAGCATGTTTTTTGGTCTGTGGGAGGAAACCGGAGTACCCGGAGGAAACCCACGCATGCACGGGGAGAACATGCAAACTCCACCCAGAAAGGCCCCGGACCGGGATTTGAACCGGCAACCTTCTCGCTGAGAGGCAGCAGCTCTACCAGTTGTGCCACCGTGCTGCCCTAGTTACCTTTCTTATTAGATGAAACCACACACCAAATAGGAAGTAAGCATGTTGCTTGTTTTGAAGTTATCCAGCTCACAATGTTAACATAAACAGTATACATATTTGGCAGCAACCAACTTGGATTTTGCTAAGGCAACCCAGTTTTTAATAGGGAACTTATGTTCACCTACATTCACTCACACACCAAACTGGAAGTTGGTACCTCACTAATTTTTAAAGTTTTCTTGCTCACAACACGGACACATGGACGTTTTTTACATTTTCCTCCTTTTCGCTCCACAATGGGTGTCAACTAGCCTGGCCCTCGCCTTCTTACGCAGCTCCGCTCAATTCTATTTTCCCTTCACTGCTCTGTCTGGGACTTCTCCCATAGAGAAGGATTTATCCGGCTGATTTTTGACCTGACCAATCAGAGAACAGAAGGGGCTGAGTTTTTGGCCCCTAACCCACGCCCCCACCTGTCCCAGCGCGCAGCCAGCGAGCATCCACATGTTCTCATTCAAAGCGATGCAAAGCGATGCAGGACTGTTTTATATGTGACACAAATGTATTAAATTCCCCTTCTTAATCCCTTATCTAGAGTTTTCTTTTGTTTTTTTGTCCAAAAGTCAAGTGATCGCTCCCTCCTCCCTCCTCCTCCTCCTCCTCTCCCTCCGCTGATGAGGAAATGCCTCAGGTTGTCATGAGAGAATTAAACTCGGGTTTTACGTTGCTGCCCGAGTCCCTGTAGATTTTCTGGTCTTCTGGTGTGCTGGACCAGAGCTCCGTGGTTTTATTTTATTTTTTTGAACGTTTTATTAACATATAAACACAGAATATGCAGCGGCAGCGAGAGGCGTGTGGAGCTGATCTCAAGTTCACCACAGCACGGGAAGCAGACCATATATGGCTCTGAGGGGGAGGGAGCAGAATGCTTTCCCTGTTCAAAATTTTTCTAAGATCCAATGGTTTTGTTCCTCAGCAGAGGCCACGCCTCCAGCAAGAATCGGTTCTCTATAATAGAAAGTCCAGACCCTAGTACGAAGCAAAGTGAAGGACAAGGGCAGTGGCGGCTGGTGATTTTTTTTAATGGGGGGGGGGGGCGCCATAAACTGTTTATTTTTTTAAGCATGTGTAGAAGTATGCATAATTATGTTTGTATACTGTAAAGTAAGTTTGTTCATGTTTTTATTTGTATATATCAGGTGTATCCATTTGTATAAAACTATCATTAATAAAACATGGTTCATCTTCACCTTGTTTGAGGCATCAGTGTGAAAAGAGAATGGGAGTGTTCTGCTTCCACTTTTCAATTTTTGGACAACTTCTATCATATTCTGTTATAATTATTTTAGTAATACAAGTTCATAATATAAATAGAATTGTGAGGGTCCAGACTTAAATAAGGACAAAGGTGTTCAAAAATCCACCAAATAATTCAATTTAATAGTTCCAAAAATAAACTAACAAAGAATTAAATTTCAATGAAAAATAAATCAAAAGATAATAACAAATTTGGGCCCAACTTAAACAGGTCAACTGAAGTCTAACAAGGAGGAATGATTCCAGATTAGATTTTAAATAACTGATTTATGGGGAAGAAATTTATCTATTTTATTGTGATCCACTTGATGAGCTCCACCTATACTTAAGGCTGCAGTCAAGTCCTACTCTTCGCTGGAGCATTGATGCCTACTCATTGTGTTTATGCTTCTAGCAAGTTTGTGAGTACAATACTTTGAGAGACACTTACCTTGTTTTTTGTTGCAATTCCAGTCCTCGTTTCCATCTTGGTCCTGGGTTCAGTTCTCTGCTCATCATGTCTTGCCCTCCAACCACTTGCCTGCCTCATTTTGCCCACTGGGATTCATCTCAAGGAACTAAGGATTTCTCTGTAAAATAACAAACAAAACTAGATCAATCATCTTGAAAGAGCCTTATAGTCAAGCCTTTCTGACAGTTTGTTTCATCTTCCAGGAAATCCAGAAGATCCCTGTACATGTGTACAGTATATAGACTTGCACTGTAAATTACTTTTGCACCTCTTCGTCTTGTGTCGTTCTGGGTCTCATTACCAACTGGGTAAACCTTTGAAATCATAACACTATGACCACTTTATTGTTCTTTTTACATATTTTGTGCTAATTTCAGCTTACTTTTTTGTTGCTAGTTTTATATATTTCAAAATATGAAACTTTATTAGCAAATATTTTCCCCTTTGTTCCCTTAAACATTATTCTCTTAAATCTGTTTTCTTTTTTATCTTGTTGAGATTTTAGCTACTGTTCTGCTACTTTTCTGCTACTTTTAACTAGCATTTTGATACTTTCAGCAAAAAAAATTGCTACTTTAGCTAGTGTTTTGCTACTCATCAATATTTTCCTCTTTTTGCTGAAGCTTAGCTACAAGTACTTAGGTGTACGGTACACATGAACGATAACCTCAGCTGGAGCAACAACACCACCAGCCTGATCACGAAAGTTCATCAGAGACTCTACTTCCTCAGACGGCTGAGATGAGCTGGTCTGAGAAGTTCAGACCTCATCTCCTTCTACAGGTGTGCAGTGGAGAGAGCAAATAAATAGAATCAATCTACTGTATTTTTTTAGTACCAGTTCTCTTAAATATTCCTAATATTAAAGGTCCTGAGTTGACTCCTAATGCATCTTAGCATATATAACATTTCACCATATAAATGTACCTTAAATGTTTCAATGTTAACAAGCTAGTAACTTGCAAGAGACTTTGTTTTCATTCTCCAGATCAATACAGTGTTAAAAATAGTAAAACACCACAAGTGACATTTAGTATATAAAATTATTAATGTCTGATCATTTGTTATAAGCAAATTAAAATAAATGTAGCATCATCAGAGTCCAGTTCATGAGCTGAAGATGGACAGACAGGAGTCGTCTTCAGACATTCGGGTTTATAACTAGCAACTTTTATAATGTTGTACAGTACACCACAACATAAGCACAGCTAGTAGCTAGCTACTGTGACTGACCGCAACACCCACACACACACACCACGTCACGCACACAGATGAGATCAGCTCAAACTTTGCTCATGTGCGCTTAGCGATTTATTAAAGTCACTAATTATTACTTGCTCACCTGTGTAGAAAGGCACCATTAATAATTACTGCTGTTTCAACGTCGCTAGTTGCGTGTGATCAACTCTGACTGTGTAAACAGAGATGGTCCCCCACTCCCCCTCCCTCCTCGGCTCGAACCAGAAACACGCTGGCGATCCGCAGCGATCACGAGACGAGTCCAGGCTCGAGGGCGACGAAAAATGTGACCTGAACAGTCCAATAGTTTTGGACGGATGGGACATAAACTGCGCATGCACTAGCGCTAGTTATAATTAGATTCAATGGAAAAGCAGCAGGCGGCGCCCAACGGGGAACCAGAAGTACGTCACAATCAGAAAACGTTTTTTGAAACAAACAACTCATCATTACTCATAAAATATTTATCCTACACAACTAAAAACATATATGCATACATTTCGAAACATTTTTATTTTATTATTTCATTTTTATATAAACCTAGGTCGCAGTTCGATGATCGACTTTGTTGTCGTCTCATCTGATCTGCGGCCGCATGTCTTGGACACTCGGGTGAAGAGAGGGGCGGAGCTGTCAACTGACCACTACCTGGTGGTGAGTTGGCTCCGATGGTGGGGGAGGATGCCGGTCAGACCTGGCAGACCCAAACGTATTGTGAGGGTCTGCTGGGAACGTCTGGCAGAGTCTCCCGTAAGACGGAGCTTTAACTCCCACCTCCGGGAGAGCTTTGAACACGTTCCGAGGGAGGCGGGGGACATTGAGCCCGAGTGGGCCATGTTCCGCGCCTCTATTGTCGAGGCAGCTTATCAGAGTTGTGGCCGCAAGGTTGTTGGTGCCTGTCGTGGTGGCAACCCTCGAACCCGGTGGTGGACACCGGCGGTGAGGGATGCTGTCAAGCTGAAGAAGGAGTCCTATTGGGCCTTTTTGGCTTGTGGGACCCCGGAAGCAGCTGATAGGTACCGGCAGTCCAAGCGGCATGCGGCTCGGGTGGTTGCTGAGGCAAAAACTCGGGCGTGGGAGGAGTTCGGAGAGGCCATGGAGAATGACTTCCGTACGGCTTCGAGGCGATTCTGGTCCACCATCCGGCGTCTCAGGGGGGGAAAGAGGTACGCGACCAACACCATTTATGGTGGGGGTGGCGTGCTGCTGACCTCAACTCGGGATGTTGTGAGTCGGTGGGCGGAATACTTCGAAGACCTCCTCAATCCTACTGGCACGTCTTCCACTGAGGAAGCGGAGCCTGGGGACTTTGGGTCGGGTTCTCCGATCTCTGGTGCTGAGGTCGCCGAGGTGGTTAAAAAGCTCCGCGGTGGCAAGGCTCCGGGGGTGGATGAGATTCGCCCGGAGTTCCTTAGGGCTCTGGATGTTGTAGGGTTGTGTTGGCTTACGCGACTCTGCAATATCGCGTGGACATCGGGGGCAGTTCCCTTGGATTGGCAGACTGGGGTGGTGGTTCCCCTATTCAAAAAGGGGGACCGTAGGGTGTGTTCCAACTATAGGGGGATCACACTCTTAAGCCTCCCTGGTAAGGTCTATTCAGGGGTTCTGGAGAGGAGGGTCCGTCGGATAGTCGAACCTCGGATTCAGGAGGAGCAGTGTGGTTTTCGTCCTGGTCGTGGAACACTGGACCAGCTCTACACCCTCAACAGGGTCCTGGAGGGTGCGTGGGAGTTTGCCCAACCAGTTTACATGTGCTTTGTGGACTTGGAGAAGGCATTCGACCGCGTCCCTCGGGGGGTTCTGTGGGGGGTACTCCGGGAGTATGGGGTACCAGGCCCATTGATATGGGCTGTTAGGTCCCTGTACGACCGGTGTCAGAGCTTGGTCCGCATTGCCGGCAGTAAGTCAGGCTCGTTTCCGGTGAGAGTTGGACTCCGCCAAGGTTGCCCTTTGTCACCGATTCTGTTCATAACTTTTATGGACAGAATTTCTAGGCGCAGCCAAGGTGTTGAGAGGATCCGTTTTGGTGACCTTAGAATCGCTTCTCTGTTTTTTGCAGATGATGTGGTCCTACTGGCTTCATCAGTTCGTGATTTACAACTTTCACTGGAGCGGTTTGCAGCCGAGTGTGATGCGGCCGGGATGAGGATCAGTTCCTCCAAATCCGAGGCCATGGTCTTGAGCCGGAAAAGGGTAGCATGCCCTCTCCGGGTCGGGGAGGAGGTCCTGCCCCAAGTGGAGGAGTTTAAGTATCTCGGGATCTTGTTCACGAATGAGGGAAAACTGGAGCGTGAGATCGATAGGCGGATAGGTGCAGCGTCCGCAGTGAAGCGGGCGCTGTACCGGTCTGTCGTGGTGAAGAGAGAGCTGAGTCAAAAGGCAAAGCTCTCAATTTACCGATCGATCTACGTTCCCACCCTCATCTATGGTCATGAGCTTTGGGTTATGACCGAAAGAACAAGATCTCGGATACAAGCGGCTGAAATGAGTTTTCTCCGCAGGGTGGCTGGACTCTCCCTTAGAGATAGGGTGAGAAGCTCAGTCATCCGGGAGGGACTCGGAGTAGAGCCGCTGCTTCTCCACATCGAGAGGAGCCAGTTGAGGTGGCTCGGGCATCTGGTTAGGATGCCTCCTGGACGCCTCCCTGGTGAGGTGTTCCGGGCATGTCCCACCGGGAGGAGACCCAGAGGAAGACCCAGGACGCGCTGGAGGGACTATGTTTCTCGGCTGGCCTGGGAACGCCTTGGGATTCCCCCGGAGGAGCTGCTCCAAGTGGCTGGGGAGAGGGAAGTCTGGGCCTCCCTACTTAAGCTAGATTCATAGTCGACGCGTCGCGCAGCGCGCGAGGGTGTGCCCTCCAAAAGTGACGCAATTTCACAGTCCCCGCCCCTGCGCGTTGGCCCCGCGCAGGGGATTAGCGCGTGCCGTGCACCTCTGAATTTTTGAAACTCCGCAAGCCTAGAGCGCGCGCCGCGCTCAGTGACGTACGGACTGGGCTCAAAACAAGATGGACGCTTTCGAAGCTGCTCTGGCTGAACTCATCCGCATGTATCGCCATTTGTATGATCCCTCTATGAGAGAACACAAAGATGTGCAACTGGCACAGAGTTCATGGAAGGAGATTGCAGAAGCGATGCAGAAGGAGGAAGAAAAACATGCGGGATCGCTTCGTGAAGGCCAAAAAGAGGGTGATCAGAAGTGGCGATCCTGGCACCAACAAACCGGTGCCAATCCTCGTTGTGGAGCTGAGTTGGCTGTCGAGTTTTATAAAACACCGAGAAAAGGACACAAATATGGAAAAAGAGGTAAAAATGAAAGAAAAAAAAAGTTAGTACTGCTTTTATTACAGCTAGCTTAGCATGGAATACAGCAGGCCATGCTGTGCAGCCTGCCGTGTTGTTTCCCCTTTGTAGTCATATAAACAATAAACTGTGAGAATGAATGACCAAAACATGGCTTAATGAAAATATAAATCAAGCTGCTGACCAGTAAATGTGAAATAGTGGAAATAACCATTTTAGATCTGCACACCTCAACTGTAAACAAATTTAGCCTATATGTCTGTTGATGCTTCACCTTCTGTTTATTAAGCTAACAATTATACAAACATTTGTTTTTATTTAACACATACAGTATGTGCATTGTATCCGTTACCGTTTCATTTTGTACTGATGGATGTCAATGTCTGTTTTTTAGCCTGAAGAAACACCACAGAGCCAAGCACAGGACGATACATGGTGCCTCGACCAGACTGTCACCCCATTCGACCAGACCGTCACCCCCATGGACCAGACCTGCACCACCATCGACCATGAGTACATCACACCCATCGTCTCTCACAACCTCACGCCTACTGGCCATGAAACTGGCAGTACTTCAAATGCAGGGTGTTTTCCTCTGCGCAGGTCCTCCACGCCAATTCCTCCCTGTCCAACGGTGCCCATACCCGTACCACCTCGACACTTGCCAGGGTCAAGCAGCAGTAGCAGAAGCGACAGCCCTAGCATCAGCTCACTCAGTTGGTGTTGGTGAAAACTTTTTATACTTTTATACTACTATGAAAAAGTACTATGCAAAAACTCAGGACAGTATTACACTTTATTTCATTTTATGTTTATTAAATGTTGGTGAAAACTTTTTATACTTTTATACTACTATGAAAAAGTACTATGCAAAAACTCAGGACAGTATTACACTTTATTTCATTTTATGTTTATGGATATTAAATGTTGGTGTTGGTGAAAACATTTTATACTTTTATACTACTATGAAAAAGTACTATGCAAAAACTCAGGACAGTATTACACTTTATTTCATTTTATGTTTATTAAATGTTTTAGTGTTTAAATAGTTATTGTTGCACTGAGGGACAGAGAGAAATGCAATTTCAATCCTGTGTATGTCCTGTACATATTACTGTTTTGAGAATAAAGCTGACTTTGACTTGACTTTGATTCAAATGATACATTTGTAATGCATAATTACACATTTATCAATTATTTTTAGACAGCATGCAATTTTTGCACACATTAAAATCAAAACACTATTTCTACAGGTTTCTCCACATTCCACTTCACATTCCTGGTGAAATAAAGGCTACTACACATTGAGATTTTTCGTGTCAGGTAGCAATGCTTCATTTTAATGCAATATGGGACTTATATTTACAATGCCATTTCAGGTTTCCAAATAATTCTAACATCTAATGTTCTTACAATTATAAAAAAGTCTTTCATACCAAATTTTATGTAATACAACTGTTAGTGGCTTTGTAAATACAATATGCAAACAAAACAGACGGAAAGCTGAAGTGGATATTTCAATGTAGTTTCATTTTATTTAAAATCATTAACATTCAAATACATATAGCAATATACAATATAGCTTAGCACACCTCAGAGACTATCAGGGAAACCGTAGTTGCACCAAGTTTGTAGCTGGCTGCTACACTTTTCTGGCTGCTACCTGAAGCCAGGATTCTTAAAGTCACTGCCAAACGCTCGGGTAATGTCACTGGGCTGCTGTGGGTCCTTCCATGTCGTATGAAAGGCGAAATACGATGTAGCAGGTCATCAAATCGGCGTGCAGACATGCGGAAGTAACTGAAGTGCATTTCTTCGTCAATTCTCCGCATCGGCATCACCACCCACCAGTACGTCTCTGAGGGTGTAATGGCCGAACATACCATCTCCTTCTGCGTCTTCTTCGTCTCATTAAAATTGCAAGACACAATAACTGTTGTTCTATTATAATTTGCTCCTCTAATAAAGACAGTTCAAGAATGAAGCGAGCGGGAAGCCATTTTGTTTGTGTTGTGACGTCAAACAGTTCTTCTTCTACGGTAGATTTCTTCTTCTACACCCTTTCTTGTAACATATGCACATGTTGTAGAGGCTACTGCCACCTGCTGGCCCGTAAAAGAACAGCACTTTGCCATGCTCCGCCGTGCGTCAACCATAAACACAGGGGCGAAACTATGAACGCATTTCGCCGTGCGGCACAGTGCACGCGCGGCGCGCGCGCTCCAGCCTGCGGACCAAAGCGAAAGTCTAACTCAGCCTTTAGGCTGCTACCCCCGCGACCCGACCCCGGATAAGCGGAAGAAGATGGATGGATGGATGGATTTTTATTTAAAAAAATTAAATCTTCAAATGGTGAAGAGCTACAGTTCCAAGGAGGGGTGGCGCCCCTAGCGCCCTCTAGTGGCGGCCGCCGCTGGACAAGGGTCTGGTTTTAACCAGGCTAGGTGTCAACAAGTAAGTCTAATGTTTGTTGAGGCAATGATTTACACTGAAATAGAAGGCTATGCCATTTCATCTTGCAAGTTGTTTGTTTAAATGTATTAGAACGTTGTCGAAGAACACTTCAGTCCAGATGTAAACAGCGTCAGAGGGAAAACAATGGAATAAGAGACACCAAGTCAAAAAGAAAAAAAAAGTCCTCGTCACTTCTTCTGAAAAGAAGTGGGAACTAAAAGCTTAAAAGACGAAAGTCAGTAGAA
>JBBPBX010003007.1:71369-85652 GCA_038048925.1 Garcialebias charrua | reverse complement strand
ACCTTCAATGTCAGCCTGCAAACGAGAGGACGTCAGAAGATCACCCACTGCAGCTTGTCAGTACCAGGTGACAAAGGCTCTCGTGTATTAACTGACTGGTATTTTTTGTGCGGTCACAGAGCCTACACTGCACTACCACCTGATTGGGGGGGCCTTTGTGCTTTGGTCCCCCTGTCCAACCCAATGTTCGTACTGAGGAAAGCGCTGCTACCCTCAGCCCACCGGACAAGACGGTCCCCAATGCCTGAGGTAAAGAGATGGGGAGGGCTTACCACTACCACCGGCGTTCCATGGGAATTTAGGATCTGGAATGGAGGAGAGAAATTCTTCCAAGGACTCTTCCCATTTGTGGGAGTCGGTGAGGTACGAGATCACGTTGAAGTCAACAGATATGCCCTCCTCCGTCTTATCAACGACACCTATCATTTGGCAAATGGGACCCTGAGCGAACTGAGCGGACTGAAACAGATGATCTTGCAGAATCGTGTTGTCCTTGATTTGTTGACAGCGTCACAAGGCGGCGTATGTAAAATCATTGGAGAAACATGCTGCACCTACATCCCAGATGAAACAGGAACAGGAGGAGACATCCATGATGCTTTACATGATCTGAGTGATCTCAAGAACTATGTTGAAAGTGGGACTAGAGGAGCAAACCCTGTAGATCTTTGGTCATGGTTCATCTCTGGACCATGGTGGCATCTCCTTTTGAAGATCTGCACTCCTCTTCTAACGGTGTTGTTCCTGTTCTGCATTCTCTTCTCCTGTGTGATACCACTTTTAAAGAAAATGATGATGAAAGCTTTCACAGGTGTTCTGATCAGCTTGCACCAAACTCGTCTGGAACAAAATGAAGACGATTTCACTCCTCTGAAAGATGAGTGTTAATTAGCCAAAAAGAAAATACTGAGTGATTCTGTGTGCTGAAAAATTTCACAAATGTCTGGTACTAAGATAATGTTAGTTTTTCTAGGCTATATTTTAAAATCAAAGTAATTTCAAGCCAAACTTTTAATCATTTTATTTGCTTATTTTAATCCTGTTTTGGTTTTAATCAGCCACTGAAAGGGTACAGAAATTTGAACTGAAATCTTTTATTCACTTTATTTTATTTTTATGTGTCCATAAAGGACCTCTTTATTTGCTGTGTTTTTAATTGTTTCCCACATCTTTAACAAACATACTGAGTTCTTATTATTGCTTTTCCTACATCTCTGAATATGTATTAGTTCTTTTATTTTGACACAAGTCAAATATATTATTTGTTTAATACAAATCAAATAGATTAGTTCTTTTTATTTGTTTAACACCAATTAAATAGATTAGTTTTTTAACATATATATACTTCTTTTAAATAATAAAAAAAAGGGTTTATTTCTTTGGAAAAACTTTTAGTTTTTGAGATTAAATAGATGGATCCCCTCTGGAATTTATTATTCCTCTTAAAACTTTAAAAAGAGCCATGAAATAAGACCATATTAACTAATAATAATAATAATAATAATTAATTGAATTTATACCGCACTTTTCATTAATAAAAATCTCAAAGTGCTACAACAAATAAAACAAGTGATAAAATCAAGTAAAATCAAACGACAAAGTTCTCCTCAAATCTTTATTCCTCACAAACATTGAAATGAGTCATGCAATATGACAATCATCACCACAGAGTTCTCCAAAACTTTAAATCTCTCAAACCATCCTAAGAAGGTGATGCTGAGTTGTCAGGACGTTACTGTATGGGCAACAGGACGGTCGGTTTTCCATACCACTCACATAATTGATAATGATCAGTTTATATGATAAGAGGATGGAATGATGGAGATGTTCAACATTTATCATCTAAAACTAATTACTCTGAACAATAATTCTTACCCAGCTCACTTTAATATAATGTTCTCTGTTCACATTCAAACAATTAATTTGAGATACAAACAGTGTTGGTCCTTGAGGAAGAACAGACAAACTTCTTTGTTTGTTCATGGTACAATGTTTTGATTAGATGTTCCTGCCTCATGCAGAACCCTGACTGCAGTTTATCTATCTGTATGTTGTCAGAGATTTGTGTAACTTGTCAACTCCTCCTCCTACTTGTATAAATGGTTTGTGATTGCTGCACAATTCGGATTTGTGCAAGAATGTGTTCATGAGACCAACCAAGTTTCAGAAGTACATTAAAAAGCCTAATCCCCTTTGCAAAGTTTCCATGATTCTGTCTAACTCATTCCTCTTGTTTATCTTGTGTGGTTATTATTAAGGTAACAGGTGTCTAAACACCTAACAACTATTTTATTACATTATTTTGAATCAAAACACAATAAGTCATAAGAGACTCTCTTATTCCTCTATTTTTGTGTTAATGAATAACCTTGTGTTACTTGTATAAGCATTATTGAATTCAATGTTTGTTAAGTCAAAGACTGTTTAATTCAAACTGTTTAATTCAAGTTGGAAATCCAATGTTATTTCAAAATAATGATCACTTCTTCATATGATGAATCAAACGGTGAAAGTGAATTAATATGTCAGACTGAACTCGATCAGTTTTGTTAGAAGTTAGAATGCAGTTTTAATCAGTTGTTTTATGAAGCTGGCTCCAGTCTAATCTGTTTCTCTGTCTTCATTCTAAACAACTTCTTCTCTGTTCTAAAAACTGATCTTCTCCTATCCGAGTGACCTTCATCCACTGGTTTGTTTGGACCAATCGGAGAAGAACAACAAGTCACTGATCTGAGAGCCTTCCTTAAAGTTCTAAGCTGTTGCTGGAACTGACGGAGTTTGCTGAGGACCTCAATGCCATGATGAGGTTCCCCAAAGAACTGATGATCGTCTGGTCAACACGCTAATGACCACGTCATTCAGTTAAAGGCTTATAACTTGCCAAGTTATAAGTCATCTTCAACAGCTGAAAAAGCTCTCTTTTATTGACATTCCTTTAAGGAACGTCTTATCTTGAAAACAACACCAGGAGCTGCCGTTACTTTCGGTTCGAGTCAAGGCGCACGTCTGGAGATGCTGAAAACGGTAAACAAACTGGCCAGTTGGACCAACTGGGGACTGACGTCTTCACGAGGTAACAAAGTCGTCAAATGCTTGCCAAGTGTACCAACGTGTAGTCGAGTTCGGCCGGAGAGCTGCCATGCTTCTGGTTAAAACACATCAAGATAGTACCTCTCCTCATCCTTCATTTTCTTCCTCCTCCATTTTCTCTTCACTGAAACTTTCTTACTTTAAGTTTTTTTTTTTTGCTTCTTCTTTCGGCTTTTTTCCCTGCGTTAGGGGTCGCCACAGCGAACTGGTCGCACGAAGATTTGGCAGTTTTTACGCCGGATGCCCTTCCTGACGCAACCACAGACCACCGAGCAACCACAGCCCTCTGTGTGGAGCAGAGAGCTGATATCTAGGGTTCCCGGGGGAGCAGATGGTGTGGGTTAAGGGCCTTGCTCAAGGGCCCAGAGTGGGGCAGATGAGGGTGGAGACAAGTGTGACCATTTCACGTACCCCACCCACATCTTTGATGTTGTCGGTACCGGGGCTTGAACCGGCGACCTTCCGATCACAAGCGCACCTTCTTAACCTCTGCGCCACCACTCCCACAACTTTCTTACTTTAAGTAACTAAACTTTAAGTTTATTGTGCCAGCAGAGATATGTTATTAACACACATAACTTGTGTTCTGTTGTTCCTATGACGTTACGGACGCGTATACTCATGGTGAAGTTAATTATAGGAAAAATGATCAACCAATAATGTACAAATGTGTGATGTAATTTAATGATTCTGTTAAATAAATGGTCCAGTCCTACTGTACCAACATAAGTTTAACGTTTCCTGTGAATTACATCTGGACAAGGTATAGAATTATTGGTATTAAGCTGAAAAAGAGAGAACTCGTGAATATTGATGATAAGTTTGTGTCAGATAAAATCTACTCAAATCTTTCATCTGGAATATTGTACAAATCAGCAAAACTGACTAGTATTATATCCCTACACTAATAATAAGAAGGCATTGTAACGCACCTCATCTGTACATTGTATCATTGTTCAGAGATTAATAATTATGTACCAACTGTGTTTTATTTTGTCCACGCTGTTTAATCATGGACAATGTGGAGAGAAATATAATGCATCAAAACTACAAATAAAAAACAAATCAGACCCCTTGGAACAAAAAGCTCTGAATGTCTGGGTAAAGCATTTGGGAGAGAATAACATTACAAAAATAATTGAAAGAAAACATATGAAACGTTAATGGGAAGGGAGCAGAGCCCCTGATCCAGATTGTCTGCAGATTATCTACAGCAGCTAAACAAAAATAATGAAATACTGGGAATCAGCTGACAGGCCGGGACTGCACAGGAAAGGAAAAAAAATAAAATAATGAATCAGTAAATCTCATTAAAATAACTCTTACCATTGAAAAACATCAAAGCAATTACATCTCTAAAAATCATAAAGTTGAACAACAGCAGAAGGAAAGATGGAAGTAATCCTTTGTGGGTGTGGTGGTGTAGCACAGTGGAGACCTGGAGGTCAGATGAAAGGCAGGCAGAAAAGCGAGATGACAAAATCTTTGTGCTTCACAGCATTCGGTAAGCCAGTCCCCTTACAAGCACCACAGGGACTGTGGCAACCTGACAGCAGGAGTTTGACTCAACCCTGCCACACTTCCAAGCCCCAACAAACAATGTCGGGCAAAACCGCAAAAGTTTCAAGTGCTAAGATGCAATCCAAGCATCGGTTTTTAGGTTTTTTCTAAAGTGATGAGTGTTGTTACAGAATGTATTCAGTCGAGTCAATTATATTTTTTACTTGTAGCATTAAATGACAGTTTACTTAGTACATTAATTTATCTGACCGCAGAATACATAAAAATCTGCTGAACTGGACCTGTGTATGATGATGAAAATGGATAAATGGTAAATGGACTACACTTACTGGTATATAGCGCCTTTCTATCTTATCAAGATACTCAAAGCACTTTACAATACAATCTGTGTCCTCGTTTACCCATTCATACAGCACTCTACTAGATCTCTACAAAGCTAATTTGAATCTGTAGAGATTAATCAGTGCTTTAGATCACATTCATACACCAACGGGGCACACATTGGAAGCCATGAGGGGTTCAGTGTCTTGCCCAGGGACACTTCAGCAATGTATACTAAAGATATTTGGAAAACATATATACAGTACTTGTATATAAAATGCCTTAAGTCATTTCATGCAGGTCCTCCTCCGTTAACTTCAAGGGCAACTTGCTAATTGACAGTAATGCAGGATTTACAAAATGTACAATAAAGAGTTGTCTGAATCACCTCACAAGTGATTACATACACAGGTGCGACCTATACACCAGAAAATACGGTAATTCATTTTCGTCATTTTGGGTTCTGAGCAAGTTACCGGTAGTGTTTTTTTAATTCAACCCAATGCCATTGTATTTCTGGAAAAAGATCCATCTAGAAAAATTGTTTTGATTGTCAAGAAACTGCTGTCTAAACTATTTTTTGAAACAGCAGTCCCTGATCCTTGGGGAATTCTCTAAAGTGTCAAAATAATGAGAACCTCAGACCTTGAAACAAAAATCAATAGAAGGCATAATGTTACCAGAGGCTACAGCATTGGAAGTTCTGCGTGAGGAAGTCTAGAATCAATGACTTTAAACAAATCCAATAGTGTATAGGATACAGTATTTACAGTGAAAGTTTTATTCTTGATCATAAGGGATCTCTGTGGTATAGAGACAGGGAAGTGGTCAACCCTTTGGTCACAAGAGCCCCTCTGCAACTGAGAGGTATATTGATTTGTACTAATATGAGTACAAATCAATACAATAGGAACATGGTTCTTCCAAGTGGCCTCAGCATTGCTGAAAAAGCAGATGTGTGGAGAAAATTCTGTCATAAATCAAACAACACTGATCTACAGCTTTGTTCAGAGCATGTAAAAAGATGAAAACACGATTCCAAGATTAGGTCCGATCAGGAATCAAGGCAATGTGGATTAATTTATGTCAGGTAAAGCAACAAACAAACTCAAGAAAGATATAAAACTCCAAAGGTCTAGCTAAATCACCCTTAAAATGCTTAATAATTTGCTGGAAAAGTGTTCGGAAAACAATATTTAACCGCGTTAACTGGCTGTCTACTGACTTAGATCTTAATCTAGAGCCTCACAGTGGGATTATAGGTAAAGACAGCCTTACAAAACTCCTACACACATCTTTAGTTCACTCAGCAACTTGGATAGTGGTGATTCAGTGAACACAGATGACTATCAACTGATTGTTGTGTTCAGAAATCACAGTGTTTAGTGTGTTTGTTGGGCCTGTAATGTTGTGCACTGTTTGTTACGACATGTTACTGTGCCTTTAAGAGATGCTTTACGGCATGGGTAAATGTGAGGGTGAGGGGAGTTTTGAGTTCAGTAAAGTTTGGTGCAACAAAGTGACACGGTGTGGTTATTGAGTCTCTGCGGACATTAAGTTTTGGCAGACGAGGATGTCCGAACTCGCGTTACCACCACCGCCACCTTTCCTGCCTGTCCCCGGCGACCCTGCTGTCCCATGGGACAGATGGCTGACGGCGTTCGAGGATTACTTGCTGGCTTTGGGACACACGGACCTGGCGGAAGCGAGGAAGTGCGCGCTCCTCCGCCATTGTCTGGGCCAGGAAGGTCAAAGAATCTTTGCCACGCTCACGTTAGCGGACAATAAATATGCCACGGCTACAGCTGCACTGAAAGCTCATTTCAGCTCCGGGTGGAGCCGGCGGATGAACCGCTTCGAGTTTTGTCAGAGGACGCAGCGGCCGAGTGAGTCTGTAACCCACTACGTCTCAGCACTACGAGAGCTGGCTAGACTCTGTGACTTTGGGGCGCTAGAAGATGGACTCAGTTGATCAGCTGATAGAAAAAACGTTGTGTAACCAACTGAGGGAGAGACTTTTGCTAGAACCAGACTCCATGACGCTGGCGGGCGCTCTGGTTATTCGAAAGCAGCTTGAAACAGCACTAACAATGGCGCAAAAATTCTGCCGCGCGGCGCACGAACCGGTGACGTCATCAACACCGGCCGTTCATCACACAGAGGCTGTGGAGGGGGCTGACGGGCCGAGTGGCAGCTTGGATGTGCAGAGAGTGGACAGGGGGCCCAGTAGGAGTGGGGCCAGGAGCTGTGGTAACTGTGGCTCCTCTAACCATGCAACTAGAGACCAGTCATGTCCTACCCATGGAAAACTTTGTCTTAAATGCAATAAATGGAATCATTTTGCACGCTGCTGCCGCTCCTCTTCAGCTCGCCAGGATACTACTGTGGTTCCCATTAACACTGTACAGACTCTGCAGCCATCGTTCAAGCTCTGCGCATGTCGCGTGGGGCAGCTCACGTCCAGTTCCTTGTGGACACAGGGGCCAAAGTGTAAATTTTAAATAAAAGCACATATGACCGTTTTTTCAGCCGTACACCCCTGGAAGCAGCCACTACACCCCTGTTGGGCTACGGTCACTCTCCCATCGACACTCTGGGTGTGGTCCGCCTCCCTGTCCAGTATGGTCAGCAAATTACGCCTGACGCCAAGTTCTGCATCACCCAGAAGGGAGCTAACATTATGGGCCTAGACTTGTTCCTCGCCCTGGGCTTTGCTGTGAGGGATGCTAAGGGCCAGCATATCCTACAAGTCGCCACCTCCTGGCCCGACCGCTATCCACAACTGTTCAGCGGACTGGACCGCATGACAGGGTTTGTCCATCAGCCTACGGTGGACCGGTCGGTCCGTCCTGTTATCCAGCCTCTTCGGCGCATTCCCCTGGCTCTCCGTGATGCTGTAGAGGCCAAGCTGCGTCGCCTGGTGGAGGAGGACGTCATAGAGCCTGTCAATGCCTCACCGTGGGTATCAAACCTGGTGATAGCCAAGAAGAAGGGGGGTGGACTGCGACTCTGTGTGGACCTCACTGATGTGAACAAAGCCATCGTACCAGACAAGTATCCTCTACCCACAGCTGAGGAACTCACCAGCCATTTTCACAGCTCCACAGTCTTCAGCAAGATGGACTTACGGCATGGCTACCTGCAGGTTCCTCTAGCACCAGAAAGTATGGACCTCACAGCGTTTCTCACGCATGTGGGAGTTTTTAGATTTAATCGCATGGCGTTTGGTCTATCATCGGCCCCGAGTTGTTTCCAAAAGATGACACTGATATTGGCTGGTATCCAAGGCGTCTCCATCTACCTGGACGACGTGGTGGTGCATGCACCATCTACTGCACTGCATGATACTCGCCTAGAGCAGGTCTTTCAGCGTTTCCAACAACATGGGGTCACGCTGAACCCTCAGAAGTGCATGTTTGGGGCTGACGATGTTGAGTTTCTGGGTTTCAGGCTCTCGAAAGACGGCATTGCCCCAATTTTGTCCCACACTGAAGCCATCCTGTCCCTGCCGGACCCGCAATCACCATCCCAGCTGTCTTCCTTCCTGGGAATGGCGGCCTACTACCTCAGATTCATGCCACACTACTCGGACTCGACGGCCCCTCTGCGCCGGTTGCTCCGGAAGGACATCACGTGGGACTGGACACCAGCATGCCACGACGCTGTGCAGATCATCAAACAACAGCTCATGTCCCCACCCACGCTAACTCATTTCAGCTTGACCGCTCCCACCTTGGTCACCTGTGACGCTTCTGGGGTGGCACTAGGTGCTGTGCTCTCCCAGATTCATGACGGGGTAGAATGCCCTGTTGCTTTTGCCTCGCGTGCGCTTACTCCAGCAGAGCAGAAATATTCTGTGGGGGAGCGGGAGGCCCTAGCCTGCCTGTGGGCATGTGAACGCTGGCATGTCTATCTCTATGGCAAACCGTTCACCATCCGCACAGACCACCAGGCGCTAACAGCACTGTTGGCAACCCAAGGCTCTGGGCACAGGCCCATGAGACTCCTGAGGTGGGCTGACAGGCTAAATCAGTACAATTTCAGCCTGGAGTTTATGCCTGGGCGGGCCAACACGGTGGTCGATCTCCTGTCAAGAGCTATGTCAGTGACGAAGGAGACGGGCGGAGCAACACCAGACACAGAGAACGTAAAGTTTACAGCATGGGTAAATGTGAGGGTGAGGGGAGTTTTGAGTTCAGTAAAGTTTGGTGCAACGAAGCGACACGGTGTGGTTATTGAATCTCAGCGGACGTTACACTGATGATCACTGAACCTTCTCAGCTGAATTCCAAACGTTAAAAAAGGGTTTCCTCTCAAAACAGTTGCAGAGTTACTGCAAGCATCTAAAAAACCATGTTGTGATGAATAACTATTTCTGAAAGACTGGTCCAAATCTACCCATTTTCATTTCAAAATTGTGCTCCAGAAGATTAAATCATTCACATGGGGATGATGCTGCCATGGTGGGAATAAAGCAGACCTGGGAGAGTACAATGTGGGTACAGGTGGACAATGAAATTATGATCATAACCTTAAATACAGTTTTTTGAGTTGTGCATACATACTGTAAATAAGCTGTGATTCCAAATCTGGCCACTCTAAGATTAATTGACTGGTCACTTAATGCAAACACTAGGCATGTCGCAATAAACAATAAATCAATTAATCTCATGATGAATGAAAATTATTGACCTCATTTTCATTTAACAGATTTATCGTTTCTTCGTGTCTCTCTTTCTACTGAAGACACGGCTTAACTCCAGTGCCCTTCACTGACCCCTTCCCTTTCTCTTTTCTCTTTAAAATCTGTTTTAACAATTCAAAATTGTGTTTTTGGATTGTTAAAAGCAGCTGAGAAGCTAAGCTACGAGCTAAGCTAACAGGCCAACCTCGGGAATAAACCTTCGTCTTGTCGAAGCTCCAAAATCCATGGTTGAAACTTGTGCCTTGGTGGAAAAAGTTGTTTTTCCTCTGCAAAAAGAAGCTGAGAACTTGTTTACTGATTTTTTTATTTAAAGCTTTGTGTGAAAAATGCCATGCTAAAAAACTCAAACCACCGAGGGTCCGCCATGTCACCATGTCAACCCATGTCAAGTCTCCCATCCATCCATCCATCCATCCATCCATTTTCGTCCGCTTATCCGGGGTCGGGTCGCGGGGGTAGCAGCCTAAGTAGGGAGGCCCAGACTTCCCTCTCCCCAGCCACTTGGAGCAGCTCCTCTGGGGGAATCCCAAGGCGTTCCCAGGCCAGCCGAGAAACATAGTCCCTCCAGCGTGTCCTGGGTCTTCCTCTGGGTCTCCTCCCGGTGGGACATGCCCGGAACACCTCACCAGGGAGGCGTCCAGGAGGCATCCTAACCAGATGCCCGAGCCACCTCAACTGGCTCCTCTCGATGTGGAGAAGCAGCGGCTCTACTCCGAGTCCCTCCCGGATGACTGAGCTTCTCACCCTATCTCTAAGGGAGAGTCCAGACACCCTGCGGAGAAAACTCATTTCAGCCGCTTGTATCCGAGATCTCGTTCTTTCAGTCACAACCCAAAGCTCATGACCATAGATGAGGGTAGGAACGTAGATCGATCGGTAAATTGAGAGCTTTGTCTTTCGACTCAGCTCTCTCTTCACCACGACAGACAAGTCTGTCAAGTCTCCCATTTTTCTTAAACACGCTGCTCAACTAACCATCCTTTGTTTCAGTCTTATACTACTATTAGGTGGTCAAAAAGGTACTACACTCCAAACAAATCAACATTTCTTCTAAAAGTTGACAATAAATTATTGTTAAATTTCAAACAGTATTATCGTTTATCACAATAATTTCTGAAACAATCACCCAGAAAAAATTGTTATTGTAACAGGCCTATAAACACTAGGCTAAGTTACTGAATTAAGTAAGATTATAACTAAAATTCATCTATGTGCTCACAACTTAAAGGTACCAACTAGTTGCAGAAGATTGAGATGTCTTTAGACCTACAACCTTTGCCCCTAACTTCCCTAACTTCAAAGGACATATTTGTTTGCTGCTTTGTTTCATGTTTAAAATCGGTATTGTTCAAGTGTTAAACTCTTCCATCTTTTTAACTGTCCTGGCAAGCTTCTATCAATTTCTGCCATGATTCAGATTTGGATGCTTCACCCATTTCTGTTACTGTTCTCAGCCCTCTGTGAATAGCAAACAACCATCAAGGTGTTAAGTCAAAGTCAAAGTCAAAGTCAACTTTATTGTCAGATCTGCAATATGTACAGTGCAGGACATACACAGGACCGAAATTGCGTTTCTCTCAGTCCCTCGGTGCAACAGTAAACATCTAAACATTGAAACACTGAAACATATAATAATAGACATAAGCATAAAATAGTAAAACTAACACTGTCCTGAGTTTTTTGCATAGTGGTATAAGAGTATGAAAATTTACACCAACTCTAAAACTAAAACATTAAACATTTAATGAACATAATATTGTCCTGAGTTTTTGCATACTAGTATAAAAAAAGAGTATAAAAAGTATAACTAAAATAAACTAAAGGTTTCTAGCATTGACATTTGCAAAGTGGCAAAGCAGCGTATGAGTCAATGTACACAGTATATGTATGAGGTAGTAGTTGATGTTGTTGTAGAGGCAAAAAGTGGCATATGCAGTAAGGCACATTGGGCATCCCTAAATAAGACCGTTCAGAGCACACTGTATATGTACCAGCAGTGGTGTAGATATTAGAGTAGTGTAAATAAATGTAAACAGTAGTAATTACATGTAAGCAGTAGTAATAAAAGTAAACAGTATTAATAAATGTAAACAGAGAATGTAAACAGTATTATGATTATAGGCAGTGATGTAATACAGACATTAGTGCAAGTATGAGAAGTAGTGCAAACTGTATGAGCACATGACCGAGAGTTTAGTGAAAACCCGTTTGATGACACAGAGTCCAGTGTTAAAAACTTTGTGTTGAGTGGTAATGTGTGAGAAAGTTTTAGTGTTAAGGCAGTTCAAATGGGAGGGGAGGCAGAGCAGGCAGAGTGTTTAGCATTCTGACTGCCTGATGAACAGAGCTGTCTCTCAGTCTGCTGGTTCGAGCCTGGAGACTCCTCAGTCTCCTCCCTGATGGCAGCAGTCTGAAGCAGCTGTGTAGTGGGTGTGTGGGATCACCTGCCATGCGGTGGGCTTTCCGAGTGAGGCGTTTGCTGTGTAAGTCCTGCAGTGAGGGCAAGGAGGTGCCCACGATCTTCTCAGCTGCTCTCACAATGCGCTGGAGGCTCTTGCGGCAGGATGCAGTACATGCACCAAACCACACAGTGATGCAGCTGGTCAGGACACTTTCTATGGCACCTCTGTAGAAGGTGCTCATGATGGGGGTTGAAGCTCCAGCCCTTTTCAGCTTGCGGAGAAAGTAGAGACGCTGGTGAGCCTTCTTTGCCAGTGCTGCAGTGTTCCTGCTCCAGGACAGGTCCTTTGAGACGTGCACTCCCAGGAACTTGGTGCTGTCTACTCTCTCCACTGCGGTGCTGTTGATGGTCAGAGGGGGATGTTGGGCATCCCTCTTCCTGAAGTCCACAACAATCTCCTTTGTCTTCTCCACGTTGAGAGTGAGATTGTTGTGTCCGCACCACAAGGCCAGGCGGCTCACCTCGTTCCTGTAGTCCGTCTCATCGTTGTTGCTGATGAGACCTACCACTGTTGTGTCGTCCGCAAACTTGATGAAGTGGTTGGAGCTGTACGATGGTGTGCAGTCGTGTGTTAGCAGGGTGAATAGAAGGGGGCTCAGCACACATCCTTGTGGGGCCCCTGTGTTCAATGTGATGGTGCTAGATGTGTTACTCCCGATCCGTACTGTCTGTGGTCTCCCGGTCAGGAAGTCTAGCAGCCAGTTACACATTGAGGTGTTCAGCCCCAGACTGTCCAGTTTAAGGATGAGCTGTTGGGGGATGATGGTGTTGAATGCCGAGCTGAAGTCGATGAACAACATTCTAACATAAGAGTCCTTCGTGTCCAGATGTGTGAGAGCTGTGTGGAGGGCAGAGGAGATGGCATCGTCGGTTGAGCGATTAGGTCGGTATGCAAATTGGAAGGGATCCAGGGAGGCAGGGAGGACAGATGTGATGCTTTTCATGACTAGCCGTTCAAAGCACTTCATCAGGATGGGGGTGAGTGCTACTGGGCGATAGTCATTGAGGCATGCGGGCGTTGCCTTCTTTGGGACAGGGATGATGGTGGTGGCTTTGAAACAGGTGGGGACGATGGCCTGGCTCAGTGAGATGTTAAAGATGTCCGTGAAGACCGCTGCGAGTTCCCCAGCCTAACGATCCATCGTTAGGCTGATGGTCCTCCTTGATCATGTGAGCAGCTGGTTTCGGCTGTCATCAGCCAACTGGTTGATCCACTGTGAGAGGGTGCTATTTATAAGACTGAGCTGAATACAGCATCTCAGACTGAGGAAGTCTTTCGGACGAAAGACGAAACGTTTCTACAGTTTTTTTTTTTTTGCTTTGTTTTGTTTTGTTTTTTGAATGTCCAGAGGACCAGACTTAGCTTTTTTAGATTTTTCTACCTGGATTATTGAGCATGCATCAGGGCATTCCTATTACTATTTCACTACGTTTTTTGTGACCGTACTTTTTACTTCCCAGATTTGCCACAGCAGTCATGAATATTGATTACATTAAATGAATTATTTCTGTGTAGTTGTTGTACCATTACCCTGACAAAGTCATTGCATTTATGCCTGTCCAGATGTGGTTGGGGTAGAACTAATCCAGTGGAGTACACTCTGTGTAAAAACATGATATATTTTATCTCTCCTGCCCACATGATAACAGCATATTGACAATAAGCCAACAAAGTGTTGCCACTTGTCTGTTGGGAACAATGAATGCACATGCTGGTGACCTCTCCGGCATTGATTTTCTGTATATTGCACATGCATGTCCATACAGACGTGCTGCCTGCAGCCTTGGTTGCATTTTCATTGTGTTCAGACAATTATGTGAAGGCTCTAAAATACTTCCCTGCAGAATAAAACATCAATAAATATTTATACAGAATTTGACACAATAATAGGTTTTACCTAAAAATGTTAAGTATGTTAGGTAATATTGACACAGAGGACCTCATTGTTCTTCAGTCAAATAATATTGCATTCAAGGGATGAAAATGTTGTTTGGGCTTTGTAATTTTGATGAGTCACTGAAAAGACAGGCTGCTTCTGTTGTCCTTGGTGTAGTTTTTGCACACAGTAGTTACTTGGTCAAACACATCCAATCCTCAAGGTCATCTGTTATTTACATACAAAGGCAAACACAGACAGAAATACCATCTCCGGAAAGCCAGGAGTAAACAGAAAAAAAAAACTAT
>JBBPBX010003007.1:54391-71284 GCA_038048925.1 Garcialebias charrua | reverse complement strand
TATATATATATATATATATATATATATATATATATATATATATATATATATATATATATATATATATATATATATATATATATATATATATATATATATATATATATATATATATATATATATATATATATATTATATATATATATATATATATATATATATATATATATATATATATATATATATGTATATATATATATATATATATATATATATATATATATATATATATATATATATATATATATATATATATATATATATATATATATATGTATATATATATATATATATATATATATATATATATATATATATATATATATATATATATATATATATATATATATATATATATATATATATATATATATATATATATATATATATATATATATATATATATATATATATATATATATATATATATATATATATATATACATATATATATATATATATACATATATATATGTCAGTAAAATGAACACATAATTGTTAAGGGCAATCAATCTGAGAGCAGACTTTTAATCAATCTAAATCTCGATCCTTCTAGTCAAGGCAAAGGGAATTAGGCAGACACACTGACAGGATACCAGACAGAGAAGCAGCAAACTGCAACGGTGTGGAGCTGATGCTGCAAAATTAGTTTTCCAGCTCTAAGAACTGACAGAATAAAGGATGCCGAGTGCCTCTGGAGAGCACAGAAGATGAAACCTGGTACACAAGAGGTCTTTGATTAACCGTGCTTCACTATGGAGCACAGTCTCATACCGCCTATGTTCCAACGATGCCGCAAAGCTGATGTGCACCAAACTGACCTGAAAGCTAAACCCTGTGATGCTCGTGGGCATCCTCACAACAGAACGTACATTAAAACAACTTTTACAATGCCATCTGAGAGAAACGAGTTTACTCGCTCGATGATACCAGCAAATCTTTGCACACTTAGACGCTCATTAAACACCCACAGTGCAACTGACTTCATTTCAAACTATTCTCTTCTTGCTCTTCACGGATGCTAATTCTACTAGTGTGCAGTAAAAGGAGGTCCCTTTTGAATTTTTATGATCCTGCTATTCTTTGACAAGATTTTACTACTGCACACCAAAGCTCATTAATGACACGGTTAGGCCTGTCGCGATAAACAATAAATCAATTAATCGCATGATAAATAAAAATTATCAACCTTATTTTCATTTATCGGCTTTATTGTTTCTTCGTGACTCTCTCTTTCTACTGAAGACACTGGATGACAAAAGGCTCGAATCCGGTGTTCTTCACTGACCCCGCCCTTTCGCTTTTTTCTTTAAAATCCATTTTAACTGTCTAAAATCACGTTTTTGGATCGTTAAAAGTAGCTAAGCTGAGAAGCTAAGATATAAGCTAAGCTAACAGGCCAACCTCAGGAAAAAACCTCCATCTTGTCAAAGCTCCAAAAATTCTCGGTTGAAACTTGTGCCTTCGTCTAAAAAGTTGTTTTTCTCTGCAAAAAGGAGCTGACAACTTGTTTACTGATTTTTTATTAACAGCTTTGTGTGAAAAATGCTATGCTAAAGAGCTCAAACCAAACCGAGTGTCCGACATTTTGAAAACTGAAAAAAGGAAAGAGACAGCCCAAGGGGCCTCCCTCCCATTTTTTCTTAAAAAGACGCGTTGCTCGCTCCCTCACTATCCATCCTTTGTTTCAAACTGTGTTATACTGCCATCCAGTGGTCAAAAAAGGTACTACACACAAAATTAACCAACATTTCTTCTTAAATTTGACAATAATTACAAATTATTGTCAAATTTCAAACAAGTTGTTTATTGCAATAATTTCTGAGACAATTAATCGTCCAGCAAAATTTGTCATCATGACATGCCTAGACACGGTTACAGGTATACATTTTCAACAATCTTTTCAGTGATGCATATAGTGTTTAAAAATATTTCTACAAAGAACAAAAGTGACGTAAGAAGTTGTCCAGATCAGGTACATTTTAGCAAAGCTACATTTTGCCTATACTGCATAACCAAAAACATTTTAAAGTGCATAACCTTTGGTCTAGGAAAGTTTACTGGCACTAAGAATCAAAATAAAGAGTCCATGCTTTTACTTTAATGCTTATCTGAAGTCACTTCACAAAGACTGCAGATGAGGAGCACAAACATCCCTTTCCCTAGTAACTCTCTGAGTAGTAGATACAAAGGTTTTAAAAGACATGAAAATACAAGTCCAGCAAGTTTTGTGTCTATCCAAGAAGCATCCTAAGCAGTTGCCTGAAATGCCTCAGCTGACTCCTTTCAATTCAGCAGAGCAGCAGATCTACACCTAGTTGACACAACTTATATCACTATCTTTAAAGCTGAATCCAGCCATCCTACAGAGAAAGTTCATTTTAGGTACTAGTATACAGGACATTTGTTTGGTCATGATCCATACTTCATGACCATAGGTGAGATTTGGAAAACGAATCAAGAGCTTTGCCTTTTGGCTCAGCTCCTTCTTTATTATGACAGAGAGAGACAGAGAGAATTTATTGTCATTTGCACTGCATGTAGTACATGTGTTGAAAACGAGATTATGTACACAGGGTCCCAGTTACATCCAACAACAAATGCAAGAGAAATACAATAATAACATCTAGGATTAACTAAGAGAGACATCACATCAGCTAGTAATACACTAAGCCCTAATGTAGTAGAAAAACATCATTATAAACAGCAGCACGAACATGAGCAGATGGTCACAGATGAACGCAGCAACAAGAAACAGATCAGTATCAGTATGATGTGACATTTTGCAGTGTTTATTCTTATTATTTATTTATTCATGAGTCTGACAGCCTCAGGGTAGAAGCTGTTTCTCAGTCTAGTGGTTCTACATTTGATGCTCCTCAACCTCCGTCCCGAGGGGAGTGGTGCAAAGAGTGAGTGTGCTGGGTGAGTGAGGTCTTTCATGATGCAGGTGGCTCTTTTTCTGCATCTGGAGGTGTAAATGTCTGTGATGGTGGGGAGACTGACTCCCACAGACTTCTGTGCAGCCTTCACCACTCTCTGCAGAGCTTTTCTCTCTGCAACTGTGCAGCCTCCATGCCACACGTTGATGCTGGAGCACAGGACGCTCTCCACTGCACACCTGTAGAACGAGGTGAGGACTGGGCTTCTCAGACCGGCTCGTCTCAGCCGTCTGAGGAAGTAGAGTCTCTGATGACCTTTCTTGATCAGGCTGGTGGTGTTATTGCTCCAGCTGAGGTTATCATTCAAGTGTGACAGAATGAAGCAATGCCTTCATCACTGAAGATGAAGCACCGATCAGTTGATCCATCTCTAACTTCATCCTACCACCACTCAGGAGCGAGACACACAAATACACTCCTAAGCAGGAGGCAGAGACTCATCCTTAACCCAGAGGGAGCATTCCACCTTTTTCCGGTTGAGTAGCATGTCAACAAATTTGGAAGAGCCAACTCTCATCCTAGCCCCAGTGCACACTGAAGGTCAGACTGTTGGCTAGAAGACGCCAACGGTCTATAGAATGCAGAAATGGGATCCTGATGTTCCTAAATGAGACACTCTCCTCTCTAAATAGAAAGTGCACAAGGAAAAAAATTATAATACGCACTGTACGAAAAGAAGGAAGAAATAAATGAACAAATTACCCTGAGAAATGCTACAACAGTTTCCGAGTCTCTAAAGATGTAGATGGCAAAGAGTCACTATGTCTTATTACAAATAAAATATATTATCATAATCAAAATAATAGTGAATCTTTGGAGAGCCATTCATTTTAAAATATGAAAAATTTTGCAAGTGAACACTTCTGTGAAACAAGAGGTCTCCTACTGTTTAAGGCCCTGTTTACACGGACACGGTGGGAGGAAATGGAAGTTTTGGGTATGTTAATTAGAGGAAAAGATCTGCGTTGACACAGGCGGATTCTAGTGTTTACATGCATCCGTTTGAATCTCCCCCCCTCCCTCATGAACCCCCCCACCCCATGAATCTGCTGTAGTTACCATGCCGGGTCATTAGTTGGCGCTGTGAATTTTTGCACCTTCACCTAATGCGCATGAGTGTTTCCTCAGTCTGCTTTCCACTGGGGCTAAACATTGAGCTAACAACAATTTAACAACAAGTTAAAGCTGGAATTTGGATAAGAGTCGACAGATTCATTGGACGCCAAACGGGACCCGCTTTATCTAACAAGCTCCACACCAGATGCTGAGTGGACCAGAACCGAGTCGATGAGGATGATGTCGGACTTTAGTCCGTGAAAATCAGCTGATTTACAGCAGGTAAATCAACATTCTTAATAATGTTTGCTTGTGTTTATTTTGATAACACAACAACCAACTGAGTTTTTATTATTTTTCCTGCGAGGCCGAGGAGCTGTCATTCCACAAAACGGACCGGTTCGAATGTGGGACCAGGATGAAAACACAGAAGGCTCCAGTTCATTAATGCAGTTAACAGTTCAGTTAACGTGTTTTAATAGTGTTTAGTTAAATTATCAGTGTTAGTGTAACATACAGTTTGTGGTGTTGAATAAATAAATAAACAAAAATTAACCTGGTGTCTTCATTTTCAACTTTAATAACACGCAACATGTTACGCATCATTTAAATGACGTAACGAGTCCAGATAGCTTAATTTAGCTCAGATAACTTGTCTCCCACGCTAACATTAATATTGTTTATTTTTGTTAATCTGTTATTACTTAGCAGATAGTATGTTATAGTGCAGCGTGACACGTGAAATATCCGCCTGCCTCGTTCAATAAACAGTGATTTTAGAACTGGATCAGAATGAGTCTCTTCCAACACAGATGTTGTCACAGCAGCTTCATTCAGGTGTAGATTAATTAAATATGAGACTCAAAATATATTCCATCAGTCGTAGTTCAGAAAGCAGTGTGTGTGTATCCGCCGCCATTGCTGTTGACAGAAATGCCGGCTGTCCGCGCTGCACGCATGTAGGTCACATAAAAGCTCAGCGGGAGATGTTTATGTTATCAATGGGGGGTCAGCAAAAAACCTCCACTCTGAGAGGTGGATTCAGAAACCTTCGGATTCAAAGAAAGGGGCCACTGGTGTCGTGTAAACGATCAGCAGAACCGCAGAGAGAAAGGAGCGGTTTCACTCAAAATATGCGCCGTGTAAATGGCCTCTAAATCTAAATGCATCCGCCTGGTGGATTGCAGAAGGAACTTTTATTTTATTTTTTTGCTTTCTCTGGTCAACATTTTCTGCTTTAAACCCAAAGAAACTGTTCTCATTCTGCAGTCCAGTCAGACAGATCATGGCTCGTTGAGGTTTTTCCTGTGACTGCGGGAAAAGCTTGAACGGTCGAGCAGATCCTGAGTGAATCAGAAGGAAGATTAATGATGAAGATATGTCATAGTCAATCTGTGCCACAGTCAGAAGCTGTGCAGGACTACTATCAGTCCCAGCAGTCACTGCGGAGTCTGTGTGTCCAAAGTTGGCTTTGCAAACATGTTTGCACCAGCTTCTGTGTGCATGTGTATGTCAGCACACAACGTTTAAAATTATCATCATTAGCACCAGTAATCTACTATTGTGTTTACAAGTGTGTAAATGCACAAATGTGTGTTACTGTACAGCCGAACCACCTCTGAATGTGTATGTTCAAATAACAACGGTTTGTGTGTGTGTGTGCCATGATATTTTGCGTCTGTCGATGAGATAATCGGGCAGAGCGGGACTGACAATTTGATCTATTGATCTGCATCTTACTGGCTCACTGGGGCTCTGTGAGTTATGATGCTGCCATTTCTTCAGACCACCAGTAAAAAGGAGAATCATTGCTCCACTAACAGCTGCAGACCACCACGGAAACATGCATGCAAACACAAAAACCTATTATTGACTCGCGATCTATAATGGTAAGTTCCCCAAATTGCCTGTAATACTTTATATTATGTTACATGATGCTCTAGAAAGCAAGTACAGGTAGCCCCCGACTTATGAACGAGTTCTGTTCCTACGCCCCGTCGTAACTCAAAATTGTCATAAGTCAGAAAATACGTCCAAACGGCACCTCATACGTACAGTACTTTATTTTACCAAGCACTTAGCCTATCCTAACACAGTACCCTACATAATTATCAAAAACAACATACATTTAGGAGCCATAATGAAGGAAAAAAAAGAGTTAATAATCTACTGGTATGCTGGTGAAGCCTTCCTCCGCCTGTTAGCATGTTAGCTCGTTGCACCTCCGAGCTCTGCAGCTTCCTGCTGCTTCACACGGTCCACAGTGTTTACAGCAAGGTCTGTTAGCATGTTAGCTCTTGCTCCTCCGGTCCAGCTCCGCTGTTTCAGCTCTTGCTCCTCCGGTCCAGTTCCGCTGTTTCTGCCGACACCATCCACCCGTCCATCCTACAGTAAGGTCCGCGTCCATCCTACAGCAAGGTCTGTTAGCATGTTAGCTCTTGCTCCTCCATTCCAGCTCTGCTGTTTCTGCCGACACCATCCACCCGTCCATCCTACAGTAAGGTCCGCGTCCATCCTACAGTAAGGTCCACACGTTTTGTTTACGACGTAAAACCGCCCTCCTAACCTCCTCTGCTCTGGTCTGCCTGTCCAAACAAAGGTCTCCTGTAGTAATTTTCCACTGACTGCGTCAAGCTACTCTCCCCACTACCTCCTGTAAATTTCTGCTGTCCTTCGCTGAGTTTCGGTACCATATTTGTTGCTGTAAAGGTGCATAAACCACGTAACCCGAACAATGCTTTTCAATGGGAGGGCGTTCGTAACCGCGAAACACCGTAAGTCGAGGCCGTCGTAACCCAAGGACTACCTGTACATGCAAGGAAATATAAAACTGTATCATCACAAATGTTTAGTCAAACATTATTTTTTTATTTTTCTATACAATCGTTTCTTAGCATCTTAATGAAAGTTATTTGTTTTTATATGCGTCAGTGGGTGACACAGTGGTGCAGTTGGTAGAGCTGCTGCCTCTCAACGAGCAGGTTGCCGGATCGTATCCCAGCCTAGGGACTAGGGCTGAACGATTTTGGAAAATATTCTAATTGCGGTATTTTACCTAAATATTGCGATTGCGATTTAATATGTGATTAGTTTTCAATGTCTTCTCGTATTTTTCAATGAACACAAGCAATAAATCATCTGTTTCAGTTGCAAAAAATTCCACTGTTTTCAACTCCACTGAAACTCTGTTTCTGCATTTTTTTGTGTGTGTAGCTCCAGGATAGCAACTTGGCTAAAATGTGTGCACGAGGGCATTCTGTACCGCTTATCCATTGTGTTTACCAAAGCCTGGCTTGGTCACTATATTAATGGGCATCATGTCTTTCGCTATAAACTCTGTTATTGCTCGAGTTATTTCTGTGTGCCGTTTCAAATTATGTTCATACGGAGTAATACCTTCGAACAGTTCGGTCAGTGATCCCTGTCAGCTGCTACTTTGCTTACTTGAAGCTGAAGCACTGGTCATTGGCATTCTAGCTATGCAACTATCGTAAATGGCTTTGTGGTGTTTTTGTAAGTGTTGATAAAAATGTGTGGTGTTATCTCGAGAGGTAGCAACAGCAGCAAGGCAGGTTCTGCACAATACATGTTGTTGTGCAGCGTCTTCTTTTTTTATAGCTAAAATAATTCTTGGTACCAAACTTTCAGATGTGTCAGCTTCTGACGAGCCTGACGCCATTGTGCAACCGGTTAAAGCGCAGTGTTGACTTCTCCCGCTCCCTGCTCTGCTTTGCTCCTCTCTGCTCACTTGCAAGTCACGTAACCAGATCACATGATATATCAAATTGCAGCATTTGCGATTAGAAAATCTTGTTTTTTCATATTGCGATATTATTGCAAATGATGTACAAGGGACTTTTCTGGGTGGAGTTTGCATGTTCAGGTACTCTGGTTTCCTCCCACAGACCAAAAACATGCATGTTAGGCTGATTGGTAACTCTAAAATGTCCCTAGGTGTGAATGAGCGTGTAAATGGTTGTTTGTCTCATTTGTCTCTGTCCTTGTGATCGACTGGAGACCTGTCCAGGGTGTCCCCTCCTCTCACACAGTGATAGCCGGACATGGGCACCAGTGACAGCCGCGATCCAGAAAGGAAGAAGTTAGTAAAGATAATGGATGAATGGATATGCATCGGTCTGACGGTCAGCATACGACAGGAATATGTTATCAAAGTACTTTTACGAAAGCCTGTCTTTTGAAATTTTATATTTTACAGCTGGTTTTAGAGGTACTGAGAGGTTTGACTCCAGTTCGTCACAGGACCTCATAAAGATAAACATCCATTCAAGCTCCTATTTAAACCTTGTGGCAATTTAAAGTTACTAATTTATTTAATATGCTCGTTTTTGGTCTGTGGGATGAACCTGGTAAAAATCTATGAGTGCACAGGAAGAACAGGCAGCACAGAAAGTGCTCAAGTTTTGAACCTGCAACCTTTGTGCTGAGGTGAGAGCTCTAACCTCTGTCCAATACAGTATACATATTTTTTTTTTATTTTTTTTTATCATTCTCTCTGACAAAAACTTTGCTCTTTTACTTGCTCATACCGATTTCCAACTAAAGGAATCTGGTTAATTTGCTTACTAACTTAAATTACTCTCACAAACCAACAGTATAAGCCAAGCTTGTTGTTACAGTACAGTAAGGGGAAAAGTCCAACTGCTAAACTACTGATAGAGGTTTAGACAACTTAATTTACATTTGTACATAAGAACATATTTCAATAGAAGTGCTTTGCATTATAAAGTTTTAGAAATGTCTTTCCCCTTTTATTGTTTTATTAGAGCTATAATAATTTTTGAGCACCAAAGGTGTCTGCTTTCTTTTGAATACACCATAAAATGAAGAGGAAAGCCTGAGATAAAGAAAAATCATCACCGAAATCATAGAACCTTCGGTCTTTAGGTGCAGCTTTAGGTTTAGTTGAATCAGCTAATGCAAAAAAAAAATAATAATAATAATCCAGCTGTGACCAATTTGCTTTGATGAATACACACCTTTGAACAAGAAAACAAGCATGATTAAGACAAAAAGTGGAGTTTCCTTCGACATCTTCCTTATCTTTATTCAGAAATAACTATTCCTGCTTATTGTTGAAATTACACCACTGACTCTAAGAATAGCTAATATGAGGTGACTGCTTGTGAAGCAAAACCAGTTTTCTAAGACTCGTGACTTCTTTTTACTGCAGTTATATTGTGCAGAAAACAATTGCTTGTTTGTGCATGCGTGCGTGTATGTGTGTGTGCGTGTGCGAGAGAGAGAGATAAAGTGTGTGTATGCACTTGGGCCCATCTGACTCAGTGCATTACCACACAGATCAATAAGGATTCTATTCTTGGCCATTAGCGCTTGAAAAAGGGGATAGCCTCCCCTCGCCTTTCCTATCTTCCCCTTACTCCTCATTCTCCCCCACTTTTTGGTCGTCTGCTCTCAATTGTCTTTATTTCTCTCTTTTCCTCCTGCAGATAGCAGCAAACGTTCATTGTCAATGTCCCAGCAGAGACACATGGAGCACTTTATGGGAGAAAAATCTGTGTTTTTGGTTTGTGTTTTAGCGGGGGCTAAAGGGATCAGACATGTCCTCAGAGGGTACACATTGGCTTCTCCTGTAATTCTCAGTCCTCTGCTGCACTGCCAGGCTGAGACCCTTGATCTGCCACTTCCTGTAAATCCTCCAAGGGAGAGAGGAGTGCAGCCAAATGCCCTGGCAGGCCATTCAGGCAAACAAACAAACAAAACAAACAAACACGATGTGTATCAACACAAAAATCCCCTAACACACAAAATTTGCGACCAGGCCAAAACTAAAATACATCCAAAACTAAAATGCAGCATATCAGCGATGTTAACCCTCCATTCTGCCTCCGTCAACTGTGCCAGTATCATTGTCATCAGATAAAGAATGAGAGCTGAGGAGAAGAATCACAGAACAGACAGATGACTCCCGGATCACCTTCACTTGACTCTGATAAAAACTGTTTGATCCACATCGCTCAAACACGAGACATTCCTCTGTTCCAATTCAAAGTGACCCCTTTCAGCAGGCAGAAAAACTGACTCGGGATAATTTGAGGGAGAATGCATTCTTGATCTCTAAGCCGATTGCGGTTGATGGCCTTCTTGGTTGTAGCTTATTTTTATTATACCGAGAAGGAATGTAGCAGCAAGTAAAAGATGAGCTCCATTAAGCTCCATTGTTTCAGTTCCTGCAAAAGCACGAACACTGAGCTTCTATCAGAGTCTACCAATAGGTGAAGAGACGAGTGGGTTATAGTTTCAGCTGAATCTGGGACTTGTTAAGCATCTCTAGAAGGTAGTATGATGTAAGGTTGGACGTCGGTTACAAATAAAGAAATTTGTAGGGATGCACGATATTATCGGCATGTATCGTATTGGAGGATGTTAGCGATATAGTTAAATACAGTATCAGACATTGGCCATCCCATCAAAAATAACTCACAGATATAAAAGGCGCATTTTTGTATGACAACCCAGTGACAAAGATGCCTGCAGCACCAGCACAATGTGATGACATCACGCGCGCCTACCTATGTCATAAATACATTTGACATTAAGCAAAATCCAAGTTGAAGTGTTACATCATGTTCAGCCCCCTTTTTGGCATCTGCATTTGGTAGCAGGCCAAACTGACAAAGACCACGCAGTATAATGTAGTATTTTAATTGCACAGCAAAGAAAGTTATGTACCAGTAGTCTCTGTAAGTAGGTCTAGGGGAAAAAATATCGGTATTGGTATCGGTTATCGGCTAAATAAGTTTTAACATATCAGCATATCGGATGTCAGCCAAAAATCCAATATGGTGCATCCCTAGAAATTTGTCAAAAATACAAATACTGAGCTGCTGAGCTTTTTTTTTAGTAAACCTGTGTAAATTGACTCCTGACTACCAGCGAGAGTCTGTTTTCTTGCACAGGTTAACACTGAGTCACAGGCATGGCTGCCAGCAGGTGGGGAAGAGAGACGACTAAAAGGACCGCTCTTCATCACAGCGTAATGAGCTGGCAAAGGTTGTTGGACAGGCAGCAGAACACATGGAGGACCTGTAAAAGCAGCCTCACACAAACAGGCTTTGCCGTCTTCCTCTGAAGCTATACGGCTCCCTGCAGTGTCATTCCATAGCAAGCTGTTGTCCCCGTTTCTGCAAACGTCTTCATATCGCAAGCCGGCCAAGAAAAGAACCCACTTGTGCTGATTTGCGGCACGTCATTTCAGCTTGTCCTCTACCTGGTTTTCAGTGGCTTAAAATATGTGCAGAAATGTTCAGGAACACAAAGCAGCAGAAAGGCAGCCGAGACGATAAACTCAGGAGTTCCAGGGTGGATCTCTTTTAATTTATCATGTGATTATATCTGTAAGTTGGGCCTAAATATGCAAACCGAAGAAAATATCCCCAACAATGAGACACTGAAGCATCAAGCTCTACAACACTGTAAGCTCAAGACATCAAAAACTGCTCAACAGATTCTTAAAATACAGAATAAATCAAACTCACTAAAATGATTCTTGAACCACAACACCGTTTTTATATTGTTCCTTGAGAAAAAAAATTTGGGGTGTGTGTGGCGGGGGTATTTTTCTTAAAGGGTGCTGGAGCAAAATGTTGTTGAGGGTTGTTGTTTTTTGGAGGGGACTTTAGATTCTGAATTTAATGCTTCAATTATCTGAATAACTGACTCTTGAATTATTCAAGAACAAAAAGGCTTTAAACTCAAGAAATAAACTAATGCAACCACATATGGCAGCCAGCATAGCAAAAAAACACATTTTTATATTGGAGCCTCTGATATTTTATTACTGTAAATCTGTTGCAGCAAAAAATGTGTTCATTCCCTTATAGCGTCAATGAAAATCTAACAAAACACAGTCTGACGGGCAGAAAACAACATTGCTGTACCTTCAAAGTGTTTCCCTAAAGAGCTTTTCACTCACAAATTTTGCCTAAGATGTAGGGTTCAGCATTACATCAGAAATCTCTCTTCCGTGGTCCACACTGCTCTCACCCACCTGGATCAGAAGGACTCCTACGTCCGTCTGCTCTTTGTGGACTTCACATCTGCCTTCAACACCATGATCCCCCAAACTCTGATAGACAAACTATCCACACTTGGACTAAGCCCCTCTATTTGTAACTGGGTCCTGGACTTCTTAACAGACAGACCACAGTCCGTGAAGATCCACAACTTCTCCTCCTCCACCATTACCCTCAGCACTGGCTCTCCTCAAGGATGTGTGCTGAGCCCCCTTCTGTTCACTCTGCTCACATATGATTGTGCAGCTACCCATCCAGGCTGTCATATTGTAAAGTTTGCAGATGATACAGCGGTGGTGGGATGCATCACAAACAATGATGAGTCCAGCTACAGACAGGAGGTGGAACACCTGGAGAGCTGGTGCAAAGAGAATAACCTTCACATGAATGTGAAGAAGACAAAGGAGATGATTGTGGACTTCAGAAGGAACAAACAAACCCACACCCCACTGAACATAGGTGGATCAGTGGTGGAAGTGGTCTCCAGCTACAAGTACTTGGGTGTACACTTGAATGATAACCTCAGCTGGACCAACAACACCACCAGCCTGATCAAGAAAGGTCATCAGAGACTCTACTTCCTCAGACGGCTGAGACGAGCTGGTCTGAGTAGCCCAGTCCTCACCTCCTTCTACAGGTGTGCAGTGGAGAGCATCCTGTGCTCCAGCATCAACGTGTGGCATGGAGGCTGCACAGTTGCAGAAAGAAAAGCTCTGCAGAGAGTGGTGAAGGCTGCACAGAAGTCTGTTGGAGTCAGTCTCCCCACCATCACAGACATTTACACTTCGAGATGCAGGAAAAGAGCCACCTGCATCATGAAAGACCCCACTCACCCAGCACACACACTCTTTGCCCCACTCCCCTCAGGACGGAGGTTGAGGAGCATCAAATGTAGAACCACTAGACTGAGGAACAGCTTCTACCCTGAGGCTGTTAGACTCATGAATAAATAAATAATAAGAATAATCACTGTGAAATATCACATCATGCTGATGCTGATCTGTTTTCTTGTTGCTGTGTTCATCTGTGACCATCTGCTCATAAAGACTCATGTTCGTGCTGCTGTTTGTAATGACGTTTTTCTATTACTCTAGGGCTTAGTGTATTTCTAGTTGGATGTTTTTCTTAGTTCATATCCTAGATGTTATTACTGTTTTTCTCTTACATTTTGTTGTTGGATGTAACTGGGACCCTGTGTACATAATCTCATTTCATCACATGTACTACATGCGGTGCAAATGACAATAAAGACACTCTGACTCTGATTCTGACTCTGAAATGTGACACTGCCACATCAATATGGCAAAAAAATGTGAATAAATTGCAGATGCAAACCAATAATATTTTTGTCAATCAGATGGATATCCCTCCTCCGCTTATGACAATAAATTGATATAATAGAGGAAAAATCTGCCAAGGCACATGGAGATGGTTGCGAGCATCATGAGGACATAAGTAAAGAGAAAAAAGGGGGTTTATTTCAGCTGATGTTAACCAAAGAATATTTCAATAAAAAAAGCTTTAAAAAAAACTTTGTGTCCCAAGATGGTTGCACAGAGTTGTACATCTGCAGCTCAGACATTCATCGACTTACCCGCTTCTTCCTCCGAACGGTTCTGTCACGACTTAAGAACTGAAAGGATACAATCTGAGCGCTCCGCTCTGGGTGCCGATGGCCAGGATCTTCTGCACAGGGTCGAAAGCCATCGCTGATGGCTGATAAGGGAAGCCATGGCGAACAGTCTGGTGTGCGTGCAGGGACATGAAAGAGGGGAGGAAAAAGGAGATTTGATGAGAGCGAGTCGCAATTAGCATTTCACAGCAGGGGTGTTGTTTTGTCAGAGGATGCCACACACCTGACTTTGGTAAACAAAAGCTCCAGCTGGATGTGGAAACTGTTATGAAACTGAAAAATGAAGATTGAAATTGTAAAGAGACTAAGACTGAGAGGAAATAATGTACTTGTGTGTTTTTGCAGAGCTCCCATGTCCGGACCAACGTTTAAAATTATTTTATAATCACGGGCCTATTTTGAGATTCCTTCTCGCTCATTCCCCTCTCTTTATGTTGTCTTTCTCTCACTGCCTCCCACATGAAGTCGTGATTACACTCAAGTCTGGAAATAAAAGACACCGATAATTTGGTTATTGTTTGTTGCAGGGACTTTTAACAACAACGCTGAAAAGTCTTTCTCACTCCGCACATTAGTGTGTGACTGCAGTTTTATGGCACCAGTCAGCCATTGGTGGGCTGTTGGATTTGTTTGCTTAGTGGCAGAAGGCTAAAGCGCATTACATAAGAAGCTCTCAGAGCAACACCTGCTTCTCTTACAGAGGAACATTACAGACACTTTATGTCCTGGCATTAAAGGTGCAGGAAGTCAGAAGTTTGAGCAAAGACAGTTTTATCAGATGTAGCTGCTTCCATTTTCCTTCAAACCTTCAGGTGTGTCACTGCAACTCTAGATTATTCTTGCCTGCCACTATTAAAAGTGGGCAACGATGTAAATCTCTGTGCACGAGTGGTCTCCAAGCAAAATATGATGAACTGATGAACAGGTTTTAATGATGATCATTTGATGTACAAATGACTTAGCAAATTGGCATCTACTTTTAATCAAACCAATTCACTGTCAGAGCTAATCAACTGTACCAAACATAAGAACTGATATGGTTTAACTCAGTCTAGTTTATATATGTTGAGCTACATTTTGGTGTGGTGTTAGCAGAGGCTCATAGCCAACACATAATTTGAACAAACATTAAGTGAGCTCTTTGTTAAAAACTTTGGCAAGGTGGCTGCAGATGAGCATTCCTTCAAGAAATTATATTGATTTTAATAATACAGGTCGTCCTCGGGTTACGGTGGTCTCGAGTTACGACGTTTCGTGGTTACGGCGCATCTCCCATTAATAAAATAAATTAAAAATTAAATTAAAAAATATTATTTTGAAAAGCCGAGTTACGCAGTTTCCAGTTTTACATCGTAAACGTAGCAGCGGAGGAATACTGCCCTGTACTCTCTAAAAAAGCTAAGCCTCTGGACATTCAAAAAACAAAACAAAGCTGTACTGTGAACGCACTTTTACGTCATAAACGAATAGAGAATATGGAGGATGGACCGAGGTGGACGGTGTCACCAGCATCCCAGTAGGCTATTTTTTTCTCTTCATTATGACTCCCAAACGATGTGTTTTTTGATAATTATGTAGGGTACTGTGTTAGGATAGGCTAAGTGCTTAGTACTGTACATGTATATGGTGCAGTATATTCCGACTTACGTCGAAATTTGGTTTACGACGCCGTGTAGGAATGGATCTCAGTCGTAAGTCGAGGACTACCTGTATTATTATAGGCACTTTGCAGTTTATGCTTTCAATTTGGTTAGATTCACAACTTAAAACACAACCATTTCATTTCTGAAACATCCGTGCACACTCCATAGGATCAGTCTCCCTATAGACAATTACATAAGCTTACTGTTATCAAAAAATCTATGCAACATGAATTAAAATGTGCAAAACAGTTCAGAGCTGAGCCTGTAACAAGCATGCAGAACAAATGTGTGGGGAAATCAATAGCAAGTGTACAGTGTGGTCTATTAAAAGTCCACACCTAGTCATTAGAGCACAACTGGGGAAATGCTGAATTAACTTTGCAGTGAGCTAAGATGTTGCATGAGCAGCATGAAAATTGCATGAGTGTTTAATTATCCCATCCGTTGTTAATGTGACAAATCTAGGCAGACTTTTTTATTCCCGGCTAAACAGTCCCGCAGTCGCTTCAGGCACCATCAGTCCCAGCAGGACAGGGGACCTTGAGATGGAGCAATGTGTTCAGACAAGAAGTGGAGCTGCACACACACACACACACACACAACATCCATCATGACCAACCGTTTTGTTAATCCAGTCCCAGCAGATTATGCAAGAAAAGGATCAATTCGGCCCAGCCCCTATAATATGACAGCTCATGCCATGCGCACATCCAGTCAACTCTGGGATTTTGCACAGTAAGTACACACTGTGCAAAAAAGCACCACACAGTGACAGAACGCGGTTTCAGGTCCAAATAAAGCTGCGTCCACCTGCACCACCTGGTCTGGAGCACGCGCTCACCACATCCACCCGCAGATGTTGGAGGAGGATGAAACTAGTTTGGAGGAAGGAGTGTGGAATGATGCAGCCATTCTGTGACAACACAGCCTGACAGCAGTCAGGTCCCCCCACCTTGCAGAGCTGGAAGTGCTCGGACTGGAGAGTCTCCTGAACCAGATGGTTCTCCTGGGGCCCCACTTGGACGCACGGCGTGGAGGAGGACGCCTCCTTGAGCCCGTCCAGCACCTTCCTGATGTTGAACTTCTTCATGTTCACGCTGCAGCGCGCCGACCTGAAACCGCCCGCTGAAGACAGATGATGATGAGGATGAGGATGATGAGGGTGGGGGATAGCCACTTTCTTTCTCGCGCGCACGGACGCGCGCTCTCTCGTCTCCTCTGGTCTTCCCCCCTGAGCCTCACATTTTCAGCGCCTGTCCTTTTAGCGCAGTGTGTCCATGCCGGTGGCGCGCGCCGCACAGGTCGCCTCTTGCACAAAAGGTGGAGGCTGCTGGGGGGTGTCCGGGTGGAATTTGCTCGCTGTGTCTCCCACCCCCTCCACCCCCCCAGTCACTGCGTCTCGGGGGCTCTCCGGTTCCCTCCCCTCCCCTCTCCTGTCGGCGGTGGGAGCCGCTCAGCCAAGGCGGAAACGCGGCGCAGCGGCGAGGATGGAGCTGCTGCTGACGCTCGTGCGCATGTCTGACAGAAGGAAGGGTTCAACTACAATCCCGCCACCTCTCTCTCTC
>JBBPBX010003007.1:37968-54335 GCA_038048925.1 Garcialebias charrua | reverse complement strand
TCTCTCTCTCTCTCCTCGTTTCGTGGAGAGACCACCCCCCCCTCCCCCTCCGGATCACAGCCATAGTGGGATTTGGCTCCACTGCACCTGGTGATGCTGGTGATGTTAAACAAACTGGTGCTCCTGGCTCAATGGTTCCACTGCAGCACATCTGACCCAGTCTGTGAGCCTCCACTGAACAGTGGAAGGTTTCAACAACATCTGTCATTTGAGGAGGCTCCTCGAAGCAAACGGTAAAAATTTAAGTTATATATTTTAGTCACTTGCTGCATTATTCGAAATGCAATGTCTAGTACAGAGGTCCGCACCATTTCTGCCCCTTCGTTCGCTAAATTAAACGTGGCCAGAGCTGCAAAACCTGCTACAACTGTCATTATCAACTGGTGGCCCATGGGCACCCGCTTCGGATGTTATCAACCATTAAATGGCCATTATCAGTTATTATCATCCCCATACGTAGCGGTCAGATTGCCCCTCCTGTACCTCCTAGGAGGTTTAAAGGTACGTTGTCACTGTTACAAGCGATGACAGCAGGCTCCGTCTTTGGCTACGTGTTATGCCGGGTTCCCACCGAACGCGTCTTCAGCAGCAAAAACACTCTCAACGCGCGGCGTTGGCTGCTTGTCGACACCGAAGACGCGCAGTGGAGCAGCGTCTTGGTCCTTTTCCGGTCGGGTTTGTTTTGTTTTTTTGTACACCGGGCAGATAAAATCAGCTGTACGTGAGCCCCGCTACTTGAGTGGGTTTTCTACGAGCCGAACTGCAGCTCCGAAGGTCTTTGCTGAGATTAAAACGTTTTTTTTTTTGTTTTGTTTTTATGTTTGGGGTGATCATACGCTCGAGCGGACAGCGGCAACTGTAAAAATGCCAAGTTTCTTACCGGAGGCTGGTTTCTTCAGGCTCGTTGGGTAAGTTTGAAAAGTCCAAAAAAAGTCCCGTCGTCGTTGCGTCATCACATAGCAGAGCTCTCCCGATTGGTTGCTGCTGAGCGGCGAGCAGCCAAAGTAGGTCACAGTTCATTTAGTTGAACTCCGGCAGCGGCTGCTTGGACGCACCGCGGGCGCGGAAAACGACTGACGCGCACTGACGCGCTGCTTGAACTGCTCAAAACGCGCCGCGTCACGCTTTGCCGCTCCAAGATGCGCGGCCACATAGACTTTGAATGTAAACTGGCTGCTTCGGCTGCTCGAAACGTGTTCGGTGGGAACCCGGCATTAAAGTTTATAGTAAAGGCTCTGGCGTTAGGTTTAGGGTCTTGGTTAGGTTTAGGGTTGGTCCTTGGGGTCAGGTTTAAGGTTAGGTTTAGGAAAACGGTTACATAAGCTGAAAAAAAACAAAAACACAACACTTCCGGGTTCACAGAAACACGCTGCCTACTCACAGCAATAATAACGCCGATAGCGTTCTTTTAAACATGCTAGGTAGATTGGACAGTTTTGCCGCTATGTATGGGGATTATAACAGCTAATAACGCCCATTGTATGAACTGACAACATCCGAACCCACTCCCATGGGCCACTTCAAGTTTGTTAGAGGGGGCTTTTCTGGGCAGGTGTGAAATTATAAAACTAAAAACATCCAATGATCATTAACATTTATTCATATTTTTACATTCTAAGACAAAAGAAAAGACTGGAATCCATCCATCCATCCACCCATCCATTGTCTTTACCCGTTTCTTCCTTTTCAGGTTACAGGGGGTCACTGGTGCCCATCCAGGTTGTAAATCTATCACAGAAGACTGGATTCTTTTTAAAGAAAAAGAAAAAAAAACACATTATTTTGCCAATTTAAAAAAACTAAAACAATGAACTGTGCAGACATGTTTTTTTATTGTGAAGTAATTGAGTCTCCTATTTTGAAGAAATATAGCATAAAGTTAAAGTGAGTATAATTTCCTCTGCATATTAGTATCCACATTTACAAAGGAACTGACAGGAAAACTTCTAAAACTAGATTTTTGTTTGTTTTGTATATAACATCCTATTAAAAAAAATATGTTAGTTTTGGTCAAAGCTTGAAAGAGCCGCTGTGGAGGGACCAAAGAGACGCATGTGGCTCCAGAGCTGTAGGTTGCAGATCTCTGGTCTAGCCTTTGTTCAATTCAGTTCATTTTACTTACAGTAGATGGTGCCAATTTGCAACAAAAGTCATCATATGGGCAAAGTCCAAATAATAAATTCAGTCATTTGCCCAATTCATTCCAATAATAGTACAATACATTCCCTTTCAGTGCATTATAACATGCCTATTAGTAAAAGTAATCTAAGACAGCCAGCAAATAGCTCTATGATCTGCAAGCGCTGGACAACCGGGGAAAGCAATGACTCCGGGAAGAAACCTGCAACAGAAGCAGGCTAAAGATGAGCGGTCAAGACCGATAAGGTTGAGAGGACATGAAGTAGACAGAAACACAAAGATCGGTTGAGTTGTAGCAGAAAGACAGAGAGAGAAGAAAAAAAATCTAAATGTCTTAATAGCAAAAAGAGCACGTATAAACATGGAAAGTAGTGAAAGTGAAACAGAGGAGTGAAATGTGGACAGTATGTCCTTCAACAGTCTAAACCTATAGCAGCTCAGGAAGCCCTTACCAACCCAAACTGTAGGATTTATCAAAAAGGAAAGGCTTCGTCTTAAAAGTAGAGATTGTGTCTGCTTGAAGAAATGAACATCTCCCACTGCCTATCATGTCCGAGTTTCAAATTAAAAATGTTTTATGTTAAGCTTTTCAAACCTTTGGCTCAATATCATGCGTTATATCATGCGTAATAATACTGCGTTGTGGAGTATGTGTTGTGAATGACTTTCTACCTGCTTCTACCAAACACAGTTTTAGTTCAATATCTGTATTAGTGACGTTTTTTTTTTTATTATTATTATTATTTTGTTGGCTATGGTCATTTAGCTGTGGCGTTCATTTTAACTACAAACATTTGTAGATGCACATCTAATGCAGCACAACGGCTCAGTGGTTAGCGCTGTTGCCTCACAGCATGAGGTTCAATCCCCGGTTGGACCTGGGGTCTTTCTGTGTGGAGTTTGCACGTTCTTCTCATGCTTGCGTGGGTTTTCTTCGGGTACTCCGGTTTCCTCCCACAGACCAAAAACATGCATGTTAGGCTGCCTTCAGGCCCAGGCCTCCCTTGCAAAAGAGATCTGTGATCTCAATGGGATTTGCCTGGTCAAATAAAGGTTAATAAATAAATAAATAACAATGATTACCGTATTTTATGGTCGCACCTGAATATAGGTCGTATTGGCCAATTATTGCCAAAGAATTGGAAACATCCATATATAGGTCGCACCTGAATATAGGTCGCACCTACGTCAAAATGTGGACAGTGTTTAGCTCTGTTGCAAATGTCTCTTCCACAGGAGCGCACAGCAAGGCTTTTAATAAGATTAACACTTAAAAACAATTATTTGTTTGATAAAAATTATAGCAAATATCAAAGTCAACTTTATTGTCAGAACTGCAAAATGTACAGGACATACACAGGATTGAAATTGTGTTTCTCTTAGTCCCTCGGTGCAACAGTAACCATTTAAACACTAAAACACTGAAACATTTAATAAACATAAGCATAAAATAGTAAAAGTGTAACACTGTCCTGAGTTTTTGCATAGTAGTATAAAAGTATGAAAATTTACACCAACACTAAAACACTAAACATTTAATGAACATAAGCATAAAATGAAATAATAAAAGTGTAATACTGTCCTGAGTTTTTGCATAGTAGTATAAAAAGTATATCTATAAAATAAACTGAAGGTTCTAGCATTGACATTTGCAAAGAGTGGCAAAGCAGCATATGAGTTAATGTACACAGTATATGTATGAGGTAGTTGATGTTGGTATAGAGGCAAAGTGGCATATGCAGTAAGGCACATAAGGCACATTGGGCATCCTTAAATAAGGCTAGTCAGAGAATACTGTATATGTATCAGCAGTAGTGTAGATATAAAAGTAGTGTAAATGTAAACAGTAGTAATATATGTAAACAGTAGTAATAAATGTAAACAGTATTAATAAATGTAAACAGTGAATGTAAACAGTAGTATGACTATAGGCTGCTAAAATTATTCATTTATTAAAGAAAAGTTCAATTTTGACTACTGCAACTCCCTTCTCTACGGCCTCCCCAACAAATCTCTCCACAAGTTACAGATGGTCCAGAACTCAGCTGCCCGTGTCATCACTCAAACCTCCTACTATGATCACATCACTCCTGTCCTGCAGCAGCTCCACTGGCTCCCGGTTAAATCACGCATCATCTTCAAAATTCTACTCCTCACGTTCAAAGCTATCCACAACCTTGCCCCTCCTTATCTATCTGACCTCCTACAAATCTCCATCCCATCACGCTCTCTCAGATCCTCCTCTTCACTACATCTCCATGAACCCTCTGCCCGCCTCTCCACCATGGGGAGCAGGGCCTTCACCTGCTCTGCCCCTCACCTCTGGAACGCCCTACCGCCAGACCTTCGAAACACCACCTCCCTTTCTCTGTTCAAGACTGCCCTGAAAACCCATCTCTTTAGACTAGCTTATCACTAACTTTACTAAATGTATTTTTATCCCATTTTATATCCTTTATGTATTTTATATTTCAATTTGTCGCTGATAATGTTTGCTCTGTATTACACTGTGTTGGTTTGTTAAGTGTCCTTGGGTGTCCTGAAAGGCGCTTTTAAATAAAATGATTATTATTATTATTATTATTATTATTATTATTATTATTATTATTATTATTATTATTATTATAGGCAGTAATGTAATACAAACATTAGTGCAAATATGAGAAGTAGTGCAAACTGAATGAGCACATGACCGAGAGTTTAGTGAATAACCCGTTTGATGACACAGAGTCCAGTGTTAAAATCTTTGTGTTGTGTGGTAATGTGTGAGAAAGTTTTTTGTGTTAAGGCAGTTCAAATGGGAGGGGAGGCAGAGCAGGCAGAGTGTTTAGCATCCTGACTGCCTGATGAACAGAGCTGTCTCTCAGTCTGCTGGTTCGAGCCTGGAGACTCCTCAGTCTCCTCCCTGATGGCAGCAGTCTGAAGCAGCTGTGTAGTGGGTGTGTGGGATCACCTGCCATGCAGTGGGCTTTCCGAGTGAGGCGGTTGCTGTGTAAGTCCTGCAGTGAGGGGAAGGAGGTGCCGACGATCTTCTCAGCTGCTCTCACGATGCGCTGGAGGCTCTTGCGGCAGGATGCAGTACATGCACCAAACCACACAGTGATGCAGCTGGTCAGGACACTTTCTATGGCACCTCTGTAGAAGGTGCACATGATGGGGGTTGAAGCTCCAGCCCTTTTCAGCTTGCGGAGAAAGTAGAGACGCTGGTGAGCCTTCTTGGCCAGTGATGCAGTGTTCCTGCTCCAGGACAGGTCCTCTGAGACGTGCACTCCCAGGAACTTGGTGCTGTCTACTCTCTCCACTGCGGTGCTGTTGATGGTCAGAGGGGCATGTTGTGCATCCCTCTTCCTGAAGTCCACAACAATCTCCTTTGTCTTCTCCACGTTGAGAGTGAGATTGTTGTGTCCGCACCACAAGGCCAGGCGGCTCACCTCGTTCCTGTAGTCCGTCTCATCATTGTTGCTGATGAGACCCACCACTGTTGTGTCGTCCGCAAACTTGATGAAGTGGTTGGAGCTGTATGATGGTGTGCAGTCGTGTGTTAGCAGGGTGAATAGAAGGGGGCTCAGCACACATCCTTGTGGGGCCCCTGTATTCAATGTGATGGTGTCAGGGCAGAAGTTTTTATTTTCCACTTCTTTTTTCACTAATGATAAAACCCCATTCTGTCACTTAACAGCTACACTTTAGTGAGAATATACAAAAGGGTTTATAATATCAGAAATTTAAAAAATGCCATGAATCGACAGAAAAGAAATGGGCAGGAAAATGTAGCACTTTATGAAATTGTGAACTTTCTAAATCTATAAAACACCATTTCTATCAGATTTCTCTACCATTTGTAAATTAATAACATTCAAGCAATTCATATTTTGAGTCTGGAATAATAATAATAATATAAAAATGTATTGTCATTCAAAATTGTACTGTGCACCATGCAAAACTGACCAAAATGTTGCTTCATTTCTCCACAGCAGTGTAGAGTACATCATTTACATGAATGTTATAGACTATGGTGTTCAGGAATGTCTGTGTGTGTGTGTGTGTGTGTGTGTGCGTGCGTGCGTGCGTGCGTGCGTGCGTGCGTGCGTGTGTGTGTTTGCTGTTGTGGTCACTTCATTAGTGACCTGAGTTCAGCAGTCTTAACAGCTTGTGGGATGAAAGTGTTGCAGAACCTGGTGGTTCTGGTCCTCAGGCTGTCCTGCCAGAGGTCAGCAGAGTAAACAGTCCATATTGTGGGTGTGAGCTGTCTCTTTTGGTTTTATTTGTTGTGTTCAGAGAGCGTCTGAGACCAGTGTCCTGGATGGATGGGAGAGAACCTGAGGAAGGAGTCATAACGACTATTTCTAAACACCACACTTACATTTTTTATGTTAAAAAAAATGATATTTTACAAATTATCATCTGTTGCTGAATATTTTGTCAATATTATAATACCAACAGTAACTAAAAATAAAGTTTTTTTTATTTTTATTTTTTCAAAAACACAAGTGTGCATTGAAATGCATGATGTCATTGCCTGATGCTGCTAATGATGCATGTCTTGGCTGAAGCATTCGAACAGCTGAAATTTAAGCCTAAAAGCATTTGAAACCAATATGCCTCTACACAGAAGTTGCACAAGAAACAGGAATAATTGCATCATCTCCTGATGGAAATAATTAGACATTTAAATGGCTTTAATAGGATGACGTAATCTGGGTCATTCAAAAAATGAAGAAAGACAAAATACTAATATGGTTAATATTCTTAGATGTAGAATTGTTTTGAAGCAAGGCTGCACAGTGGCTCTGTTGGTAGAGCTGCCACCTCTCAACGAGCAGGTCGCTGGCTGAAATCCAGGCCAGGGGGCCTTTCTGGTTGGAGTGTGCATGTTCTCTCCGTGTATGCATGGGTTTTCTCCAGGTACTCTGGTTTCCTCCCACAGACCAAAAACATACATGTTAGGCTAATTGGTAACTCTAATTAATTGCCCCTGGGTGTGAGTGAGAGAGTGAATGGTTGTTTGTCTCGTTTGTCTCTATGGACTTGCAACCTGTCCAGGGTGTCCCCCGCCTCTTGCACAGTGACTACTGGACATGGGCACCAGTGACCCCCGTGACCTGAAAAGGAAGAAGGGGGTAAAGATGATAGATGGATGTTTTGAAGCACATGATTTCTCCAACTTGTTCAATGTCTGACTGAGGTGGGATTTGAGCCCAGGTTGACTGTTTGGCAGACAAAGGCTCACTCCTCTCATCTATTCCTTCATTAAGGAAGCTTGTGGTCGTGGGTTTATTTTTTAATTTTTTTATATGAGGCCTGCACACCTGTGTCAGTAACTCGGGTCATTAGTTGCTCAGGGGCTGATAAAATGCTGATAAAACTAAAGGGATGCTTTTTTCAAACAGGAAGTCAGTCCCAGATGTTGTTCCTCTGATTTTATCCTCAAATGGTATCCCTATTGAATTTGTTGGTTCCTATAAATATTTGGGTATCCTGGTCGATTTGCATCTCTCTTTTAAGTTCCATGTGGAAAACCTAGTAAAGAAACTGAAAGTTGAACTGGGTTTCTTTTTCAGAAACAGATCATGTTTAACACTGAATGCTAGGAAACACCTTGTAACTGTGACTTTCCTTCCCTCCATTGATTACGGTGACATTATCTACATGAACGCTCCTACCTGTCTAAATAAAGGTTGAATGAAAAAAGTTAACTTGCTGTGAGAACCATGACTGTGAAGGCGGAAGACTGAAGACACCCAAACTTAAAAGCTCTGGTCAATTTATACTAACCCTGATTGAACTATGTGTGAAAAATAAACATTAAAATAATTATGTACTGGTAAATAAATTAACAAATAACTATTGCTATATTTTTCAAGATGGTAAAATCAGTATCTCAAGTATATTATCTAAAAGTCAAATTAATAAACCTTAAACTTTTATCTATTACTTTCATTTTAAAACTGGCATTATTGAAGTAAAATTAAATAATATTATTATTAATGTCAAAATATGGGGAGTGGTGGCGCAGAGGTTAGAGAAGGTAAACTTGTGATCAGAAGATTGTCAGTTCAAGCCCCGGTACAGACAACATCAAAAATGTGGGTGGGATAAGTGAAGCAGTCACACCTGTCTCCACCCTCATATGCTCCACCCAGGGCCCCCGAGCAAGGCCCCCAACCCCCCACCATCCGTCTCCCCCGGGTGTCCCAGATAGCAGCTCCCTGCTCCACACAGAGGGCTGTGGTAGCTCGAATGAACTACAGTACCAGTATATTAAACTTTTTATTGCCTTTAGTTTACAAATGGCAAAGTCGTATTAAAGGAGACCACAGATAGGTTTTAAAAAAAAAATTATGGTATGTCTGTGGGCTATCCAGACAATGTTCATTCAATTTAATACACAATAATTCTTAGATAATCAATTATACCCTTTTTAATTATGCCATTTTTAACTTTCGTTTTGAACGACTGGTTTATGATAATGAGCTGTCATGGCCACGCCCTTCAAAGATCTGTTTACATTTACTCCGCCCTCTGTAAGAGCCAGTATCTCTAATCTGTTGTTGTTTTAAAATTAGCTCTTTTTTTATTACTCATTTGACTTACTGTTAGTGCTAGCTTAAGATAACTTACCGAAAGCCGTCTGCGCGCGCCACCATGAGCTTCTCCTTTTAGCCCGAATCCGAGGCTAAAAGTAGCTCGTTCCTCCTCCGCCCTTTTATGTCCGCTCGTTGCATGCGGCGCTTTTGGGAGCGATCTCTGCTTCAGTCCAGACATACACAAAGTTCACTGAGTGTCTCCAGTTAATTTATCCATATGAGGCAACCTCTGACCAGCCAGCCAGCTCTCAGCCGCAGATGGTCTCTTCGCCGGCGGTCTGCTCGTTTTCCGTCTGCCGGCTGCTCGTTGGGAGCGATCGCTAATACGCTAAAAATTGAACTAAAACGTAAAAATAACAATTATACTTTATTTATAAAGCCATTTAAAACAACCACAGCTGCAACAAAGTGCTGTACACATGAAATTAAGAACATTTAAACAAAAGATGAGATGAAATCAGGAAAAACAACCGTCACGTCTATTATACTGAAGTGGGTTGAGCCTAACCAGGGGTTGCTAGGTGAGGGGCTGGACTCAGGTTTGAGGTGGGTTGTGGCTGCGGTTTGTGATGTCACAAACCGCAGGATTTGAAAACGAAGTGTTTCTATCAAAGATAAATAAATATACTTAGAGTAAATAAACCACTGGGTGCATTTCTTTGGCACTAGGACTGTTTTTTTATGAAGTACATACCCAAAGTTGAGTTAAAAAAAACATTAAGAAGTGAATTTTGCATCTGTGGTCCCCTTTAAGAATGTATTAGTATTATGATAAAAACAATCTTGAATGATGACACCTTTTGTACTCTTCATCTATTTGCTCAAATTTCAGCTGTTATATTACTTTTGGCAGATATTCAGTCTTTCCCACCATATTTCTGTTTAATACCCTGAGTGACACTTTATCAGCTGTAAAACCTTCAACACTTCTGCCAAAACAACAATGAAAGCGTGTGAGTTTAGTATATGTTTGTAAGATTAACTGTCTGTGGAACTGCTTTTTTTATTAGCCATATGGAGCGGAAACTGTGAGCTTTATATTTGCTGTCACAGTGTGACAAACCTCGTTCAACAAGTTTCCAACAGCTAAAGATCATTATGAGCTCGTCTACTGTACTCTGTAATTTACAGTCATGTGAAAAGGTCTGGATCCATTTTCAGTGTAAAATAATAACTTGATGGATCCTCTGAACACAGAACACAGCAGGTCAAGTTAATCATTTAAACACGAAATGAAATGCAACAAAATATCCATCCATCTGCTTTATTTTTTATTTTTTTAACCCTTTTTATTTATTTTTATTTTTTTCCTTTTGCGAGTCACAGGAAACTGGAGCCCAGCTGCACTAGTGTGAGAGGAAGGGTTCACCCTGGATCTTAAATACAACTAAATAATATAGCAATTCACATTTTTACTTTGTTCTCTAAACTCTCTACTGTTTCACAGTTTGTCTTGTCTTTAATGTTGCCAGCCTTCATGTACTTCAGTGTTGTGATCAACACGGGGCTGTAAACACGTCTTTTATGATGGCGGCAGACTCTGTTTGGAGAACTGGCTTTAATCAGGATCAAAGCTTCTTTCTAATTTAGTATGTTTTGCTTGTTTTACTGCTGCATATTCATATCTCATAAAAACAACTACAGTTGTCAGCAGAGGAGTTCAGAGATTGATATGTTGGCAGTCAACACATGTTTTTAACATCTTTAATTACGTCTTCTTAAATAACATTTATTTAGTGAGCCATATTTTTTTTGCGTGTGTTTACTATTTTCCAGCCAAATGCTGCTGTATTTGTGTACTCAGTACATGTTTAATTGTTTGTGTGGAAGGTATTGTGTTTTTGCAAATGGTCTTGAACATTGAATAAAAGCAAAAATAGGCAGCAGGGAGAAAAATAAGCCTTGTTGTGTCAAAGAGGAAACCACTGTGTGGGGGAAGTAGGGTGAAAAAGAGAAGAGAATGGAGGCCATTAAACAGTGACACGACCATCACAACAACAAGAAAAAGTGAGCACAAGTGGAAAAAAACAGGAAGACGGTAACAAACGGGGTGAAATATAAAACTGATGGGATCTGTTGATACTGAGTGACCTTTGGAAAACGGGCTGCTGGTGACACTAACCAGCCTCGCTCTGGATTTATCTGTCTCTGCAGGACTCCTACCATGGCAGGCGGCCTGTTCTCCATAGACCGAGATTATTTTCAGGAGATTGGCACGTATGACGCAGGCATGGACATCTGGGGTGGAGAAAACCTGGAAATCTCTTTCAGGGTGAGTGAACGCAGCCAGTTGGCGTGGCTGGATTCTTTCATGCGCTGACAGGCTTTCAGGAGTGTCTGCTGGGCTCTCAAACACTCACGTTCACGGATGTTACCCCTCGACTGCTCTGACTAAACACTTTGGTGGAGCGTCATCCTGACTGGCTCTCAATCAAACTGTCACGCCACAGAGACGATCTGTCTGCATCGGCCTCCTTCTCGCCGAGTTCAGCGTTTTCCCGTTCGGTGGCGAGCCGTTAAGTTTGTTTTACAAGTTGTGTGTTGAAAACAGTTTGTTCTACACAGATCTGGCAGTGTGGAGGGACTCTGGAGATCGTTACGTGCTCTCACGTGGGTCACGTGTTCAGAAAGGCCACGCCCTACACATTTCCCGGAGGAACGGGACAGATCATCAACAAAAATAATCGGCGGCTGGCAGAAGTCTGGATGGATGACTTTAAGAACTTTTTCTACATTATCTCACCTGGTGAGTTGGGCTGAGCGTGGTGTGTATGTGTCTCAAAGACAGGATCTGCGTGCGCTCATTAATCTGTGCATGCATCTACTCATGTGTTGAGCTTAGAGTCTGCAGTCGGTGCGATCAATCCATTAACCTTGTGACAGTGTAATATTGCAGTGGTAGTCAAACATTGCAGGATGGGAGGTGGTGTGTGTGTGTGTGTGTGTGTGTGAGGGTAGTAATTTCACGCTACAAAAGATCTATTAACCTGCACAATCACACGCACACACAAACCTGCAATGGAGAGATAACCTAAAAAAAAGTCCACTGTGGGTTCTGTTCTGTCAATAATAAACCATTTCTAATATTGTACAGGCTTTATAAAATATTAACACTTTCATAACCAGTTTACAGTAAATACAGTCTAGTTTTTGTGACGTGTTTAATAAGTAGGACTGTTAAACTTTAAGGTTTGGATTAATTGTTTGATTCTGAGTAGTTAGTTGTAACTAATCATGTGCATATTTAAGTTTTCAATCTAAAACGCTATCATAGTGAAAGTATTTTAATGTAAATTGATACAAATCCATTACTAGTTGGGTTATTTTCTTTATTTTATGTAGCTTGTGTTGCTAACTGCATCAAATAAAGTTTTAAAAAAAACAAACATCTGGGGGCCACCTCAAATAGAGAGATAATTAGTGTCTAGAGATTAACTGTTATCTTAATATTTGTCACTCGTGGTTTTAAAGCTAATTTACATTACATTAAATCACAGCAGTTGGTTAAGTAAAAGTAAAAGCAAGTTAGCAGCTAATCTACTTTTTGTGAAATGACTGCTTCAAGGTAGCACCGTGTTTGGAGACACTTTTGTACTTAACACTGTCAGTTTTCTGCAACATTACTGACAATTTGCTGTAAGTTAACACTTTTTATCACAATGTTGATTGCATCATTAGAAATACAAGCTAGATGTATGTTTGACCTGTGACATGCTGGCTGCATGTATGTTCATGAAAACTAAAACCACAAATGGCAACGAACCTTTCCTTCCCCTTGATTTGCATTGTGCCTGACAAACAGTCCAGTGGACACATTTCCAGCATCAGCTGGCATGAAATGCTCTCACAGTTTGTGATTTTGAAGTAATCGTTCAGTCATTAATTAATGACTGAACGATTACTTCAAAATCACGAGTGCATCATACGGACACTTTTTTTTTTAATGTACAAAATATATTTAATCACATCATTTGGTTTGGTCATTTTATAAACAAACAGGACTGCCCAAACTTTGCCCACTTTCTCCACAGTTGTGACATTCAGTGCCCAAATGTTTTTCTGCTTTTTCTACGTGCATCTTTTCTTCTAGACTCATTAGTGTAAACACAGTTTGACTCTGGCAAGACAAAAGTCTGATTATTTAAATAAACCAGATGCTTAGCAAGTACCAACTTGTTGAAGTGAAACTTAACTGTTTGCCTCCAGTGCTTGTGCGTTTAACATAAACACAGTGTTTGTCAGACTAACACAAGTTGTCACATGTCATGATGTAGAAAAAAACAACATGACCTCATGCTTTTCACCTCACTTGATTTACTTTCTAAGTTGCTGTTTTCTGTGACTCCATCACTGTTGTGTTTGAGGGAAGTTTTGAAGAAACATAAAGTAAAAACAATCAGCTGACTTTAAAAATGTTATTTTTGGTTATTACCAGTAATTAGGAAACTAACGCATGCTTTCAGCTGAAAGTGGAAAGGTCAACCTGTCTTGCTCAACCATCTTATTTTGTAAGTGGTGAAATAAGTTTCAACTTGTCTGTGGGGATTCAGTTTGTCATGTTATTGTCCGTGTGCGTTTTTGTTTTTTGTCCAGGTGTGACCAAAGTGGACTATGGCGACATCTCATCTCGCACTGGTCTTAGACAAAATCTGCAGTGTAAACCCTTCAGCTGGTACTTGGAGAACATCTATCCAGACTCCCAGATCCCCCGACATTATTACTCCCTGGGAGAGGTATGCCCTTGGCTCACAGCGGCACACACAGACCACACCACAGTCCAGTGCGTTCCAGTCATCGTTGCTGACTTTATGTTTGGATTTGGCTCAGATCCGAAACGTGGAGACCAACCAGTGTCTGGACAACATGGCTCGAAAAGAAAACGAGAAGGTTGGCATTTTCAACTGCCACGGCATGGGAGGCAACCAGGTAACTGAGCAGAGCAGAAAGACAACAGAACAAATGCAGACACGCACACTATTAAAAGAAAAACTACAAACATTATATTTTTTTGTAACAGATATGAACCACAGAAGGAAAAAACACATCAGACAGCACATTTAAAAACAACTGAATTTAACAAAATTGCTCCACAATTTAACTGAATAAACAAACGACGAATAAGAAAACAAAAAATTCACCAGCACTAATTGAACACATTAAGCATCTTGATACATTCTTACACAAATCTATGTGGAAAATTTGTCTTAAAGCAATCTAGACCATAAGGTTTTATTTGTTTGTTTTTGGTTAAACTTCCACATTAGTGTCAGACTGCACACATTTAAACTACATCTGTAAAATGGTGTATGTTAGATACAATAAATAACAAAAATATTTGTTTTATAATTTTGTTTGTGAATATTTCAGCATTTATTGCTGAAGATAAAAAAAAGGATAAAACAAAATGATAAACGTAATGTACGGTTAAGTTTTCATGCTCAAACCAACCTGAACCTCAGATAGTACAGTATTACAAACGTACTGTATTACACAAGTGTCTAGTGGATTACCTCTCAATGACGTTTGGAATTAGGTTCTTGTTTTTGTATACCATACTTTCCATTGTACATGTCGCACTGCCGTATAAGTCGCATCCGTCCGAACATGTCTAATAAAGGGGGAAAAGCATAAATAAGTTGCTTTGCCATATCAGTTGCATCTATTATGCATCACCGCTGACCACCCGGAAACGTGGGCCGGTGTTGTGCCAAAAATCAATTGGCTGCCAAATGGCAGCTGCAGGAGTGTGCACGGACGGGAGGACTTTAACAAGATTAACACCTAAAAACAATTTGTTTGTTCAACATTATAGCAAAGGTGTGTCTCAGTTAAACTTTTCCTTAATAAATGCACTTTAATGGTCAAATCAGCTGCATTTCATCTGGGCGGAGCGGCGAAATGCAGCTGATTTGACGTTTGCTCCAGGAGTTCCAGAGCGAGACGAAGGTGGCTTTGTATGGCAAGCCAAGTGTCTCATTAATAGCCACTTTTACCTATTAATGAGACACTTGGCTTGTCATAATGCTTGAGGGTCCTCTAGCGGCTGCAAAATGGTAATGTTTAATATTTTTCTTGTCAGAATCAATTAAATTGTAAGATCTCAGCCAAAAATTGGGTTATAAATTAGGGATGCACCGATCCACATTTTCTTACCTCCGATCCGATCCCGATACTTAAATCTGGATATCGGCCGATACCGATCCAGTTCCGATATCCTCATCATCATTGATTTTATATGAGGCTGTAATAATCTCCTGTCAAGTACAATGTGTACAATACACATATATGCATGCATGTCCAAAAAGGCAACTTGAGGTAAGTTTTATTAATGTTGGATAAGTTTCAAAGTTACCGTACAATTAAATTCTGCTTTTATTCCTAGCTTTAAAGTGGATAATAAAGTGATTAATTTAAGTGATTGTTTGTTTAAAGTTATTTTATATATTCTTTAAAATAATGGGGTGATGTAAGATTTTTTTTCTTCTTTCTGCACTCTTTTCATTCAATGTTTTCATTTTGATGAATTTGTTTTATTTTGTCTCTTTTAAATGAATGAATAAATGCATTCAATAAAATATTAAATAGCTTTACATCTGCTAAGTTCGGGGCATAAACCAACACAGACATGTTCCTGTTTTTAGTATTTTACATCGCTTTATAATGTAGCTGTTTATGTTTTGGGTTGTTTTTTATACAGTTTTCTTGTAATTTTTAATTAATGAGCTTTTTTTACGATTGTCTACTGTTGTACTGATAAATATCTCCTGGAGGGTAAACTATATCTTGGCTGTGAAATCCTTCGTTTTCTACAACTGATAGTGGTTGGTCATTAATTACGATGAAGTTTAGAAACTTCTCGGTGAACATTCGAGCTCCGTGGCTTCAGCTGTGTGTTTTTCTTCTTCAATCCGGAGGGGTAGCCTGATTTTGGTCAGCCGCTCTCAGCCTGTCCCTCCACCGAGACGGGGACGCCACTGGCCGGGTCGGGATGCCTGTGTTTTGGTTCAGCGAGAGTGGCGTCCCGCTGAAGCCCCGAAGCTCAAATGTCCAACGTAAAACTAACTTGACCGCAGTTTAATGTGGCGCTATGGCTCTGCAGACATTGCACGTTGCTGTCTTGCGGTGTTTAGTGTAAAATACTTCCACACAGTGGACATGTTACGATGAAAAGTTGGCTAGCTGTTAGCTACAGTGCTACTGCACGTTGTAGCTGGCTGCAAACTATGAAATGGATTTCCTGAATGTGAGGCGAGTCTTATTACTCTGGGTTCATGAGACACACCTCCGTTCAGGAAATCCATTACATAGCTTGAAGCCAACGTGCTTCATGGATCGTAAATATCGGCAGGTTGGATCGGAAAATCCGATACGTAAATTATGCTGGTATCGGAGGCGGATGCTGGATCGGATCGACCCCATTCCTATTATAAATATGAGAAGAAAAGCGTATATTAGTCGCTTTGATGTACAAGTCGCAGGAAGGTGTGGCTTATATGGTAAAAAATACGGTACATAGAAAACATGTAAATACTATTGGCTCCTAAGACCTCACTTGTTCAGTTTTATAACAGAACAGATGAGGCCAAACAAGCTTTACAAAGGTTTGATCATTTGCCCTATTAAAGGTGCAGTCTGCAGTTT
>JBBPBX010003007.1:0-24902 GCA_038048925.1 Garcialebias charrua | reverse complement strand
GAACTGAAAGTAAACCTGCAGTCTGAGAGCGAAGTGCTCTGTTAGGAAAATACGGAACAATAAGATATTGAATGTAAGATGGAGTTAGGTTGTTGAGGGCTTTGTAAGTCAACTTCTTCAAAGTTCTTTCTTTCCCATTTGTGCACAGACCAACAATCCAGGCGCATTGGAATTCTTGTGCAGAGCTCTCACAGTCAGTCAAAAAGACTGAAACGACATTAAAAATAAGAACAAAGTGGTTTCTATCTACACTGTACAGGAAGTAAGATTTGAGATTTTTATTAATGAAAAGTGCATTATAAATGGAATTCATTATTATTATTATTATAAACCATGTCACATGACCAGTGAAGTTAGGTAGTGTAGGGTTATTGTTTTGTTTTGCCATCAGTCTGACTGTGGCAGGAGTAAAAACTATTAAAAACACCTTGCACTGGGTGCTGATGCTGCTACTGTGTCTCAGCTTAAATGAACATATTGTGTGTGTCAGATAAGAGAGTGAGCTGGATGAAGTGTTGACTCTTAACTCCTTATCTACCTGAACTATTGATCTATTTTTGCCTGAAAGATGAACGCTGTACTCCAGCCACATAAATCAGTCACAGGCTATAGAACCGTAGCCACATGTATGTTGAAAAGCAACATGTGTTTATGTCCACAGTGAGCATCTTGCTGCTGCAGGGGAGAGAGGAGTGTGAGCGGAAACGAGATGGAAGTCACGAGGGCCTCTTCTCTGTCCTATTAATAAACATGACGGTCCAGTGTGAAGGTGATGGAGTCAGACTGCAGTCTGAGTAAGTGTTCAGTGTGGAGTGGATTATTCAAACTCCTATTCTTTGATCCGCTGAATTATTCATCTGTGAGCCGCTCCTGAGTCATCAGGCAGACATATTAGACGTCTGCGCTTCACATATGGCTGCAAAACGTCTCGATGCCTCTGCATTCATTTTGTCAAGGCTACACTTCCATGAAGACGTTTTCTCAGAGCAACATCTTTTAAAGAAAATGTCTACTTAAGTGAGACCAAAAAAGAAAATCATAGACTCTAAATGATGTTAGAAAAAGGAAGCATGTTCACTTGACCTGAACAAATGTGAAAATGTCAATCTAGATTAGAAAATGGCAACCCGGTTCTGTTTCTGTTCACTCGGCTCGAGACGAGGCTTGAAGGATGCACATCTGTCTGCTGCTCTGCAAATGACACTAATTCTGCTGCTGGGGAGATTAGGAGCTTCGGCAAGGACTTGGCTGGGGCCGACTTCAGAAGAAACATGTGAAGTCTTTGATGTGAAGAAACGTATCCGAGCTGAATCTGTCTGTGGCCCAGCAGCAGAGAACAGACAGAATACTGGAGTGTGTTCAGCAGATCGGGAGTTCATGTGTCCATCAAATTTATTCGAGATAGTTTTGTTTGTGGAGTCAACTTCATGACCTGTTTATGCCTTTTGATGTTAAACCCACGTCTCATTATCATCTCTGATCAGGCTTTTGGTTTCATGTTGAGGGATGTTTGTTGAATGTTTAGATCAATTCAATTTATTTATATAGCGCCAAGTCACAACAGAAGTCATCTCAGGGCACTGAACAGAAACATTCATATATAAAAAATAATAAGCAAACACTATTTATCTGAGGAGCAGACTGCTTTGAGTTTAACTCCATCACAGAACTCTCATCTTGAGCAAGCATGAAGGTGACAGTGGAAATGAAAAACTCCCTCATGAGGAAGAAACCTTTAGCAGAAGCAGGATCAGGACACGCGGCCATCTGCTTCGACTGGCTGGGTTTGAGAGGAACAGGAAGGAGGAACAGATACACAATGGCAGGTTAAGAATCACATGTTACGGTAGAAACAATATCAAATGAAAACTATTCAGTTTTGACAAATCATTTAAGAAATTAGGTCAATTTGTCCTCATCTAAGTCTATAGCAGGATAACAAGCCCTAACTATAGAATTGATCAAAAAGGAAAGTTTTAATCCCAGTCTTAAAACTGGACAATGTGTCAGCCTCATGGACAGAAACTGGAAGTTGGTTCCACAAGAGAGGAGCCTGACAACTGAAAGATCTTCCTCCCATTCTGCTTTTAGAAACTCTAGGAACCACGAGTAAGCCTGCAGTCTGAGAGCAAAGTTCTCTGTTAGGAAAATATGGAACAATAAGAGCTGTAATATTAGATGGAACTAGGTTGTTGGGGGCTTTGTAGATTAGAAGTAAATTTTTGAATTCAATTCTGGATTTGACAACTGCAGAGTCATGATCTCTCACTATAAATAACTATTTTCGTCAAATATCTGGTGTTTGTTGAAGGAATGCATTTCACTTGCCGCATTCTCAGGTATAAATAAAAATCAATTTTGACAGGAAATGACAGAGTTATAGCCATTTTGGTCAAACTTTATAAATGTGTGTGATTTTTTTATTCATTTATTTTTTGCGATATATGTTGCAAAATGTATTGATGTTCAGAGTGTTCCTTGTCAATGACTCTCAGCTACTACCATGCCCAAATTTAGCTCAACATCTGAAAAATTGTCTAATTAGCCATTTGTTTTTGTTGTTTAAGTTTGCTTAGCTGTGTGGAGTCCATCTTGAATTAGATTGACTCCAAAATCCAGTAAGTTGTAGATGTACATCAAATGATTACTTTCAGAGTTTCGTTAAAATCCACTCAGAGGTTCTTGAGATACTGTATTGTATTTTGTTACCAGACGAACAGGGTTGACATCAAAAGTTAATGCCAACATTTTAAGCCAAGATCTTGTGCGATGTGTACTCAGTGTGAGCTTGAGATGACTCTCAGCTACCACCACACCAAACTTTAGGGGAATATCTGCACAACTGGCCCAGTTGTGGCCATTTTTGTGTCTGTAACGGTCAGTTTGTGGCAGCCGTCTTCAATTAGATTGACTCCAAAAGGTAATCACTTAAAGATGTTTAAGTAATTATTTTCTCAAAATTTTAATAACATCCATCCAGTCAGTTGAGAAATATTTTGCGAACACAAAGAGTTGACATTAAACAGTTAAAGGACAACATTTTAAGAGAACTGCAGCCTTAGAGCTCAGAGTATGCTTGGGGAATGACTCTCAGCTACTATCACATAGTTTCACTCAAATATTGGTAAAACTAAGTTAGAGCCATTTATGTGTTGGGTACAGAGTATTTGTTGTGACGGCCATCTTGAACTGGGTTAACTCCAAAAGTTACGGTAACCAGTTTTACTCCCATTCAGTGGTTACTTTATGAAGGTTTCATTCAAATCTGTTGTTCAGCACGAGTGAAGTTGAGCTGATTAAATTAACTCATCACCCACTGCAGTGGCAATAATGTGTTTCCCCATGTGTGTTTACTGTGTTAGCAAAATATCTCGTGAACCAGTGAACAGATTTTAATGAAACATCAAACATGTTAAACAACTTTAGGAGTTGACCCAGTTTAAGCTAGTCACCACAACATGGCAACCTTAGCAAAACAAAAAAGACTCAATCTTAGCCCCTTTTACAACTATTGAGCTAAAGTTTGATGGGGTAGTAGCTGAGAGTCATTCTCGACAAGTACTTCACACACCAACAGGTCCATGAGATTGAGCATTACTCTATGAAATATGACCTAAACAGCTAAAAAACCACCATCTCTAATCCCAGGGTTATTTTAGGCTATGACTCTGAAGGAAATGAGTGCCATGTGTTGAAGGAATGTTTAAATAATAATGAATAAAACATTATCTAAAGCAGCTGACAGAAACAGATGTCACTCCTTTATAAACGCAACAAGAACAGCTGATTTTGTCACAGATCAAGCAGCATTCAGAAGAAGCATCAACAGTAAAGAGATGATCATTCCTTCTCATTTTGAATAATTGAAGTCTATCTCTGAAATTTTTCCCTTCAGAATCACTTCCATTTCTCTCTCTCTGATTTTACATTCTGCAGATTTAGTTAAGTACTGTAGTACATTTTCTGTTGCAGAACTCATTTTGTAACGAGGCAGCTGTGATTTTTGTCGGGCAGTGTGTCTTATTTTGGATTAATTCCTGACTTCAGCAGCTGCTGCACTGAAGCGTTTTACAGATTTGATGTTTAGTCTGTCCATCTGTCCACAGCTTTGCTGACACATCAACAATCTGTGAAGCCTTCACAGAACAGATGACACAGTCTGAGTCACTTCTCACCAACACAGAGGATTATTTATTTTTTATTTTTTTTATCACTGTTTACACTCTTCATGCCCCTAGTAGGGTCACCCAAGGCAGACAGGTCCTAGGTGAGGGACCAGACAAAATGCAGCCCAAAGATCCCAATGCAATGATGAGTAAAACTAATGGAATCAATGTTCCCTCGCCCAGAAGTGGGTCACCAGGGCCCCACTCTGGATGGGGTGCATGCTGGCGAGCGCCTGGTGGTTGGGCTTTTACCCATGGAGCCCGGCCGGGCACAGCCCGAAGAGGAGACGTGGGTCCCCCTTCCCATGGGCTTACCACCTGTAGGAGGGGCCAAAGGGATCGGCTGCAATGTGGGTGGTGGCTGAGGGCGGGGACCCTGGCGGTCTGATCCTCGGCTACAGAAGCTGGCCATTGGGACATGGAATGTCACCTCTCTGGTGGGGAAGGAGCCTGAGCTAGTGTGTGAGGTTGAGAGGTTCCGGCTAGAAATAGTCGGACTCACCTCAACACATGGCTCTGGAACCAGTTTCCTTGAGAGGGGTTGGACACTCTTCCACTCTGGAGTTGCCCCTGGTGAGAGGCGCCGAGCAGGAGTGGGCATACTCGTTGTCCCCCATCTTGGTGCCTGTACGTTGGGGTTCACTCCGGTGAGCAAAAGGGTAGCCTCCCTTCGCCTATGTGTGGGGGGATGGATTCTGATCGTTGTTTGTGCCTATGCGCCAAACGGCAGCTCAGATCACCCACCCTTTTTGGAGTCCTTGGAGGGGGTATTGGAGAGTGCACCTCCTGGGGACTCCCTTGTTCTGCTGGGGGACTTCAACGCTCACGTGGGCAATGACAGTGAGACCTGGAGGGGTGTGGTTGGGAGGAACGGCCCCCCTGATCTGAACCCGAGTGGTGTTTTGTTGTTGGACTTCTGTGCTCGTCATGGATTGTCCATAACGAACACCATGTTCAGGCATAAGGGTGTACATATGTGCTCTTGGCACCAGGACACCCTAGGTCGCAGTTCGATGATCGACTTTGTTGTCGTCTCATCTGATCTGCGGCCGCATGTCCTGGACACTCGGGTGAAGAGAGGGGCGGAGCTGTCAACTGACCACTACCTGGTGGTGAGTTGGCTCCGATGGTGGGGGAGGATGCCGGTCAGACCTGGCAGACCCAAACGTATTGTGAGGGTCTGCTGGGAACGTCTGGCAGAGTCTCCCGTAAGACGGAGCTTTAACTCCCACCTCCGGGAGAGCTTTGAACACGTTCCGAGGGAGGCGGGGGACATGGAGTCCGAGTGGGCCATGTTCCGCGCCTCTATTGTCGAGGCAGCTTATCAGAGTTGTGGCCGCAAGGTTGTTGGTGCCTGTCGTGGTGGCAACCCTCGAACCCGGTGGTGGACACCGGCAGTGAGGGATGCTGTCAGGCTGAAGAAGGAGTCCTATTGGGCCTTTTTGGCTTGTGGGACCCCGGAAGCAGCTGATAGGTACCGGCAGTCCAAGCGGCATGCGGCTCGGGTGGTTGCTGAGGCAAAAACTCGGGCGTGGGAGGAGTTCGGAGAGGCCATGGAGAATGACTTCCGTACGGCTTCGAGGCGATTCTGGTCCACCATCCGGCGTCTCAGGGGGGAAAGAGGTACGCGACCAACACCATTTATGGTGGGGTGGCGTGCTGCTGACCTCAACTCGGGATGTTGTGAGTCGGTGGGCGGAATACTTCGAAGACCTCCTCAATCCTACTGGCACGTCTTCCACTGAGGAAGCGGAGCCTGGGGACTTTGGGTCGGGCTCTCCAATCTCTGGAGCTGAGGTCACCGAGGTGGTTAAAAAGCTCTTCGGTGGCAGGGCCCCAGGGGTGAAGGAGATTCGCCCAGAGTTCCTTAGGAGCTGAAAATGTTTGAGCTTTGTCCACCCCCCAAGAATGTACCGGTAAGTTAGCAGCTACTTTTAAACCCATTTTCACACATTAAGTCTTGTAACAGTCTTCCTAACGTGCGCTCACATTTTCTATCCTCCCCTATTCACCACAAAGTCATCAAGTGTTACAAAAATATAAATTAAACAAATAAACACTCTTCCCTGTTCATTGTTTGAACAGTCGTATGAAGGCCTAATTACCGTAGTATTGACTGCAGCCGGGTTTTTTTTCTTTGCAAAGTAAATATTTCAAACAATTCATTTAGGATGACAAAGATAACATTACTAACACTGATATATATTTACCTCTGCGTTAAGATTTATTGTTCCGGATAAAGTTTTACGGCAACAGCCTATGCCTTCTAAACATTAGCTTGCTAACTTCAGGCACGTAGCTAATGACAAGCGTAGTGAAGGATTGAAATTAATTGATTATTGTTGATCTGATATTAAAGATTAGTTAAAATAAACATATATAATCTGTTCAGCAAAACACATTACATCTGCTCCCTGCTTCAGCTGTGATGACTTGAAAGTAGTCTGCATGCACCCTCTGCTGGATACATTGTACAATTACACCTTTTGCATGTAAGAACAGCTTGTTCCTAGTGTTTATCAGCTCATGGGACAATTATCACAGATATTTTAAGTCCCCAAGCTCCTATATCGGCCTAAAATATCAGCCCATAGTGTTATATCGGTCGGGCTCTAATAAAGATCCAATGTATAAGTACGGTTCTGAGAAACAGCAATAATTAACATGTTAAGTAGATAGCTCTTTGAACGACCTGTATTATGTGGAATTTATGGCAGTGAAATTTACAACAAAAGAGTAAACCAGGGAGAACTCGATTTTGGTCTTGGTCCCAGTCAGACAAAATCAAACTAAAATGAGGTTGTTCAAAGAACTATCTACAGCAGGTAAGATACTAGTTGTTTATAACTTTCTCACCATACGATCTGAACTAGTCTTTGAATATGTTGTATACGTACATTGATTCTACACATTAAACAGTTTTATAAGTTACAAAATGAAGCCAAACTCATGAAAAGCAGAGAATCTTAAAAGATCAAAACTAATTACTGTACAGCTAAATTGATTTTAAAATGTTTATTCAGACAATAACCAGTATAAAAAAATACAAGAAAAATACAGTATACAGTATTAGTTAAACCTTGCAAATATCTGTTTCAACTCAATCCAGCACCTCCCCACTCTGTTAGCTAACATGGTAGCTGTATGACTTATCACACAAATACAACACACCTGCTCAGTAAAACCACTTTAAACTTTTAAACAAAAACTGCTTCAACTCTCAGTAAAATGGGGAGTTAAAAAATGCAGAGGTGAGTAGAAACGTAACGTCACTAAACTGTTGCAGTCGTTGGATGCGAGTCACATCACGTGAAACCTGGTGATAAAGTGCTTCAGCTTTGAAAACTTACCAAAAAGCTTGTTTGTGCTAAAAAGATATATACGTTTCAAAACTTTTCAAATAAATAAATAAAACAATTTTATTTGAATACAGGACATCTAATCCCGACGCAGTCATTTTCAGTCTGAACAAACTTAGCAGTCATTTTGGCTCAACTCTACCTTAAATAACTTAACAGCTACCACCACAGGAAATAAAACATGTTCAATTAGGAAGAAATAACCCGCCAAACGTCCATCTCTTCAGTTCACCTTCACAAAAAACGAACATGAGTTAGAGGTAGGAAGTACAAATACTGCACGCCCACAAACATCTGTGAAGCAACAAACACACACACTCTGAGACTGCAGGTGGGATGAGAAATATTTTACAACTAATCAAACAACGCCCAAGTTCTTTAGGCCTTTTCAAAAAAATTAATAGATTGTAACGCCGGGTTTGTCAAGATGATGCCATTAAAATCAACGTCTAAGTATCGCAATCAACCAACAGCAGGTTTCTTTCCAAATTTTGATTTTTTTGCAAAGCTCTGCGCTGCTTTTTTTAATCTTAGGGTCCATCAAGAAAATAAAAACTATGGAGAAAGTTATTGTTTTTTTTATAGTTTTAAAGATTAAAGTGAGATTAATAGTATTTAAAAAAAGTTGCAATGCTGAGGGAGTAAAACAAAAAAAGTTGATCCCACTGTGCTCGTGAAGCTGCATCTGGATTTTATTATTCTAGTATCCGAGGGTTATGGGTGCACTTTTATTAGGCTAATTACAAAATAACATGTTTGAAGCAGCCTGAGGTGTGGTTTACTACACCTGATGGAGCAGAACTCTCAGAACTGGTTTTAATCCTTCACAATAAGAGTCTCAAACGCCTACACTACTGCAGCCGAAATATTTGTTCCGTTTGTTGTTCTAAGTGTGTTCACGGAAAATTACAATTTAATAATCACAAATTTAGTCCCTCGATCACAAACTAAAGGTGCTTCCCCCAAATTTATTGCAAACGCTCATTTTCAAAGTTGGATAAGTTAAGACTTCCTATTTAAAGACGTGTCATTGCTAGTTTGAAGTAGCTGCTTAGCTTTGGTGCATTCACTGACCGGAGGGGGAGCTACATTTTTGAGCTGGTCAATGTGAAAATCTGCCTTTTGGTCACCAGCTAATTGTTACCCTGTTAGAAATCCTCATGGTCCAGGTTCTGGATCAGGACTTTCTGCTTGTCAAATGAACAGAGCGGGTTCTGAACCCTTCCCTCTGGTAGGCAGGCAGCATCAGGGGTCACCACGTCGTCACTTCTTGGTCCAGGTCGACCTCGCAGAGCGTGTCGGGAGCTCCAAGGAGGGGCCCGAGTTCCCCGAAGTATCAGCCAATAGGAAGCAAGCTGATGTTCCACAAGGACACACCCCTTTCACTTTGACTCAGTGGTCTTCAGGGCTGACGGGGTGGAGTCAGCGAAGGCCCTAAAAATCACAACGACAGAACAATACACAACATTTGTTTTATTTTTTGAAACATCTGATCTGCTGTGTGTGTTTGTTTGTGTGTGTGTGAGGTGGTGTGTGTACCTCAGTGGGTGGACCGGCCAGTTTGGTTGCACTGGTGTGGGTAGTGCAGAGCTGGGGCTCATCAGCATGGCGCTGTAGATGTTAGCCGCCACTACCAGGATACAGAGGAGGATGGGCCCAAAAATCGCCCCCTCCAGACCCAGATAGTAAGCTCCGCCTGCTACAGCCAGACCTGTCAGGTACGGGTGTCCGCCCCTGAAGAACAGCCATGATTACACCAATACTTAAACGATGCCAAATAAAAGCCTCAGCTCCATCCTACTCTCTCTCCTCGGACTCTGCTCCCTGGTTTCCATCTGAGCTACGGCTGATAAAAGCCGAAGGTGGACGACCTGAGCGTCTCGATAGAAAAACCGGTCTTGTAATCCACAAAGAGATGCACAAAAATCATGTTCAAAACTATAAGAACTGTATCGCTCACACTAAATCTACTTATTCTGAATGAATCCTTTCACATGAAGGCGATTCAGGAGGTATCGTTTTGATTTCTCAGCAAATCTTTCCAACCCTCTGCTTCTCTTCTCCCTCGTTCATCCTCTGTTGCTGTCTGTGATGCTCTAACGTCTTCTTGTAATGACAGAATTAAAGCTCTGATGAATGACTTCGACCGAGACTACAGTAATGATTGACCTGAACAGGTTCTGTGTGGAATTTCCCAAACGACGGACTTCATAAAACAGTGAATGAAGCCGTTAAATCAGTTTCATGGTTCCATTTTGAAACCGGACACAGAAAATGTATCAAATGTGTCAGCGCGGAGCTCACATACACACCCTGATATGTCAGAGTAGATGGCTGTATCCACAAAATACGTCGGGAGCAGATGGAAGATGAGCAGCAGCAGAGCCTTGACCCCTTCACCCTGCGCCAACCACAGGTCGCACACAGCTGGCACCGCTGCCCAGTAGGTCCCCAAGAACGGCACAGCACCCAGGATGGCAGCCAGAGCTGCAGGCCCAGGACAGAGATTTAAATGCAGTGTAGCTAGAAGGTGCAGGATTAATTATGGCACGATCTGCTGCGAACACGACGACTCACCAGACGGAATGAAGACGATGTTGATGCCAAAGATGGTGTGAGTGAGCCACGTGTAGAGGCCGTAGAAGACGGCCATTTTCAGAGAGGCATCGAACACCCCTCTGAAACAAACATGTGACGAGTTACATCAAACACGTGGGTGTGCATTGTTTGGATTCTGCAGCTGATAAAGACCTGATGGCCTCTTCTACAGACTGGCCGACGATGTTGGACGAGGGTCCAGGCTGAGACAGAGGCGTCAGGTTGATGACCCATTTGACAGGTTTGTAGTACTCGCCACTGGAGCTCAGCAGATAGAAAAGAGTGGTGAGAAAAATCACCTGCGCGAGAACAAAACATTTCAAGATCGATTTTTAAAAAGTGTTGATTTTAAATCTATTAAAGCTGCTATATGTAACTTTTATAACAATATTTTTTTAACATATTTCTTCACTCTGTCACTATCTCCTGACAGACTGATGTTAGACAAAGTAATCTCTGAAAAAAACTATAGTCCCCTTGCTTCTCTAAAAGCATTTCTAAAAAGCCACAGTGACCCGCCGTTAACCAGCCAATAAAAACAGAGCTTCTCACGCTCCTAACCCACGCCCCCCCCCTGTCCCAGCCCCAGCGGCCGCGCACGTTCTCGTTCAAAGGATTGCAAAGCGATGCAAAACTGTTTTGTATGTGACACAAATGTATTAAATTCCCCTTCTTCATCCCTGATCTGGACTTTTGTTTTTTTGCCAAAAGTCAAGTGATCGCTTCCTCCTCTGCTGACTCCATGAATGAATTGAGGAAATGAATGAATTTGTCACGAGCGAATTAAACTCTGGTTCAACGTGGCTGCACGAGGCTCTGCAGATTTCCTGGTGTTCTGGTGTGCTGGACCAGCGCTCCATGTTTTTATTTTATTTTTTAGAACGTTTTATTAACATATAAACACAGAAATTCACAGCGGCTGCGACAGGACATGAAGTGGAGGCGGAGTTAAGGAAGCTGAGCTGAATTACAGCGGGAGCGAAGGGGAGCAGAGCCATATATGGCTCTGAGGGGGAGGGACCAGAAACGTGTCTCTGTTCAAAAATTTCTAAGTTCCAGCGTGTTCCAGAAATTACATATAGCACCTTTAAGATGATCAGTAAACATGTTTTGTTGTGTATTAGTGAAATCATTTATTCAGCGTTTCTTACCAGACTCAGTGCAAAGTTGAGCAGAGCCGTGCCGCTGTGGAACAACACTGTGAGGAGCGTGGTGGTGGTGGAAATAAGGAGGCCAACGTTCCTGCTCATCACCACCCACAGAGACTCCAAAATCTACACAAAAACAATCCTCAGGAAAACGATCCATGAAAACACACAGTCAGAAAGACATCCGTGGTTTATAACCTTCAGTTTTTTTTGTCAAGTCACTGCAGCACCGCAGTGGCAGAGGTGTAATTACTTGACAAAGTTCAAAGTTCATGCTCAATAATCCAGGTAAAACATCCAACAAAGTTCAGTCAGGTCATCTGGACGGTTCTTTTTTTTTCTTGAGATGTTTCATCCTTCATCCAAAGGACTTCATCAGTCTGAGGAGCCACAACAAACTGATTACCACAAGCAGCACACTCCCATAGTGGGCCAACCAGTTTGCTGGTGATGATGGTTTCTGGGACCCACCCTCTCCCCTGTCGACTCCTTTGAGGTAGCCATGGCCAAAGTGGTTCAAAACACCAAAGTTCTCAAGAAACTATCTTATCACCAGCAAATTAGTTGATCCACTATGTGGGGATTGAGTTTGTTTGTGGCTCCTCAGACTGATGAAGTCCTTTGGATGAAGGACGAAACATCTCAACAAAAAAAGAAACAAACCGTCCACATGACCTGACTGAACTTTGTTGGTATTTGATAAATTATGTTCAAATTAATCATCTGTATTACTAAATGGGAGAAACTGGGTCCACAGATTATTAAACACATGAAAATAATTCTGCCTGTGCAGAAGATGTGGCCAAACGTACCGACAGCAGAGTCTCGATGTTCTCCTGTAGAAAAGAGGCGACGTCCTTCCAGTCCAAGATGTCCCCTAACCAGCTGTTCTGCCTCTGGATCAGTTTCTGCCCACGGTGGCGCCCGGATAAGGTCATGTTCTGCGTCGACACGTGGGTGATATTTTAGATCAACAATAGCACCGAGAGTACAGGAAGTTGTTCGCTCTCTTTACCTTCACAAACCAGGAATGGTACATTCGGTCCCAAAGCTCCAGAACCTGCTTCTCGATCACTGCTGTGTTGTTCACTTTATCTCCTAACATCTTGTGAAGCTGCACACAAACGTAGCAAAAAAGCTTGTTGCATGTTGTGCTTGAAAAAATGTGATCATCATAAATATTTAGTGAATGATCTTTAAAACCTTCTGTGTGATCCACTCCCTCCCATGCTGATAAACGTTAGTAGCAGCTGAATTCAGAGCTTTCTGCACAACACGAGCTTCTGGAAGCCAACTACAGAAAGAAGCATTAGAGAAATTGATATGTTTATATATTTACAGAAAATGAAACAGCTGATTGTTTAACAAAAGATAAAAAAAAGTCCCAACTTGGCCCATTCTGGATGGTTGGACAGAGTGTCATTGATGAGGTTACTGGTGACCTCGACGATGTGAGCACTTTCATGATGAACCTTAAAGACAAAAGAGAAAAATAAAATAAGCTACTTTTGTATCTGGGTTAGAGTTGCATTTGGGCCCAAAAAAACGCAAACTGACCCGGCCCCAGCCCCAGCCCGTAGCCATCATTTCCAAACCCCACCCGATCCGACGACAGTAAGTACAGGTCCGATCCCCAAGAAACCCGACATTTTTAATTAAGCTTTGACTGCTTATAGTTATTAAAGGTTGATGGGTGCGCGCATAGGCCTGACACAATAACAAATTTTGCTGGGCAATTGTCTCAGAAATTATTGCGATAAACTATAATATTGCTTGAAATTTGACAAAAATTACTAATTATTGTCAAATTTAAGAAGAAAAGTTGGTAAGTTTATTTTGAGTGTAGTACCTTTTTTGGAAGACTGTTTGAACCGAAGGANATCCTTTTTCTTTCTTTCTTTTCTTTTTGTTTCTTTTCTTTTCTTTCTTTCTTTTTCTTTTCTTTTGTTTTTTTTTCTTTTCTTTCTTTCTTTCTTTCTTTCTTTCTTTCTTTCTTTCTTTCTTTCTTTCTTTCTTTCTTTCTTTTCTTTTTGTTTCTTTCCTTTCTTTTTCTTTCTGTCTTTCGTTTTCTTTCTGTCTTTCTTTTTCTTTCTGTCTTTCTTTCTTTTTCTTTCTTTCTTTCTGTCTTTTTCGTTCTGTCTTTCTTTTTCTTTCTGTCTATCTTTCTTTCTGTCTTTCTTTCTTTTTCTTTCTGTCTTTCTTTCTTTTTCTTTCTGTCTATCTTTCTTTCTTTTTCTTTCTGTCTTTCTTTCTTTTTCTTTCTGTCTTTCTTTCTTTTTCTTTCTTTCTTTTTCTTTCTGTCTTTCTTTCTTTTTCTTTTTGTCTTTCTTTTTCTTTCTGTCTGTCTATCTTTCTTTCTTTCTTTTTCTTTCTGTCTTTCTTTCTGTCTTTCTTTCTTTCTTTTCCCCAAGGTCGGCCTGTTACCTTACCTTCTCAGCTTATCCGCTTTTAATGACCCAAAATGCAGTTTTGGATGATTAAAATGGATTTTAAAGAGAAAGGAGAAAGAGAGGGGTCAGTGAAGAGCACCGGAGTTGAGCCTTTTGCCATCCAGTGTCTTCAGTAGAAAGAGACACGAAGAAACGATAAAGCCGATAAATGAAAATGAGATTTATAATTTTCATTTATCATGTAATTCATTGATTTAGTGTTTATCACAACAGGCCTACACGCGCAGCTGTGTAAAGGGGGAAGACTATCGGAGCTGAGGGGGTGCCCTTTTATGGACATTAGCATTAAATCCCTGCTTCTGCCTACATTCTGCATTATTCAGACACGGACCCTGCTCTGACATGTCAGATATTTTGCGATCTCACCTGTTTGGGTCATTGCCCACACGCGTCGCTGAATGAACATCCATTCTACTCTAAGCTTCTGCCGAGAACAGACGCTCCTCCTCTCCCTCCTCGCTTTGCTGCTCTGTCTGCTTGTGAAACTGCTTCTGAGCCTCTCTTGCATATCTTCCGAACAAAAAAAAAACAAAAAAAACGATGGACTTATTCGGCCAGTTGGTCCTCTTCACAATTTGATAACATTTCTTCAAAGAGGAGACAGGCTTTAGGCGAGCCGATTGCCATCTTGGCACGCACACAGCTGGATATCTCATCGACTTGATGAAGTATCTATCTCTGCTGTCATCTGTGGATCTAAAGGACGCATATTTAATTGGATTTATGATAACTGGTTCCTGCTTTTTGGATTCAGCTGGTTGCTGGTTTTATCTACAATTTAAGGAAGTTCGTCTGCAGCAAATTCAGACCCGATCACGCTGCTTGCCTTTGTGATGGCTTGGTTCTTGCCTGTGTACCCGGACTCAGTTGCCTTGGGCAGAATGGATCAGATCTTGGGGATTTTTACACAGGTACGTTCCATCGGTGTGTGGCCACATAATTTGGACATTTTCAGAATCTTTCGGACCAACACAGACTCAAGGCAGATGTCATTATGTTCTGTCTGTACTCAAAACAACTGTGTGTTTATCTGAATCTGGCTCCCCCGGCTGGCCTTCAAGGCCACCTTATCTGAATTCGCCTGGAGGACATGTAATCTGACGCTCACCCCCCGCCCATCGGGGAACTCCACCATCAACCAGAGTGAACCAGCTGAATAAACATTCTGTCATCATTTCAGGACTCGTGCATTCTCATTAGCGTTGACCTTGGCCATTCCCCGACACCCTCGAGAATGTTTACGGATCTCATCGGAGGAGCTGTTGATTGTTCCATCCTTATCAGAACTCTTACTTCTACTTCCGCTTCTCGGCAGAGCAAGTCGCATATCTTTTTGCTCCTACCCTCCCTAAGTTTTCCTCTCCCTGCTTGCTTTTTGTCTCGTCCGTGACTCTTCAGCGCTCACTCGAACCAATTTGCGATGGATTTAATAAATTGGGCTGTTTCATCTATAGATAAGATTTTTTCCACGAAGCGAACCGGGCCAGGAGAAGCGGTTTGCCCCTCTGACACGCACGCTGTCGGATACATGATGGACTCCTGGGGACAGTGGCAACCCATGTGTTTGACCGTCCTGTCTGTCGAAGACGTGGAAGATTTGTGGATTATTGGGATATTGGTGGCAGCTGCTCTGTTTTTTGGCGTGAGCGGAGCTGTCTGTTACTGGAAGGTCAGGAAGACTGCGGCGGCTATCGGCGCGCTGGCCAAACTTCCTGATCAGCAAGAATCTCTGATCCGGGCTGTGAGCTCCTCAACCCAGCTGTTGTACGAGCTGAACCGCACAATAGGAGCGGCGGTAGACCACCGCGGACCTGCGGTGCGCTTTGGAACTCGTTTACAGCCGCCCGGCATTAATCAGGGCACGGATGGGGGTTCGTAGCTTCGGAACCTCATATGATTCGGCGACTTTGGACCTGAACAGCACCTGGACTTTGGAAGGCTGCAGTCAAAAAGAACACTGTGGCCTGGATTGAAGATAAACAATAACTATCTAATCTAGTTTCTGCACGACCTTGGAAAAGAAGAAGGCTGTTTGCTGGAAACTATTCTCCTGGAGTGAAGCTGAGAGACATTGCTGACCCCCCCCCCACTCCCTCCCCCGAGGTCTCTGGGAGTGTGCTCGGAGGCGCCAAGCTTAACAACTGCTGAACTGTGTTATCTGAGTGCTGCTCACAGACTCTTTTGATCTCCTTGCATGTCGTCAAATCTGCAACAATGTCTTGTCTGGTTGTGCTTATTGCTGATAGAGTTTTTGGGACTTTATCATAGAGTGTCTTAAGGCAATCTTTGATAGATTCTTTTTTTGAATATCACAAATGATACCTATTGTGTTTTTCCTTTTTCCATATCTGTTTGACCTTCATCCGGAGACGGATGAGTGCGGCCGCGCAGAAGAACATGTCATGTGTTTGGAAATGCTGCAGCTTTGCACACTCCCCCTCTTCCGGACGACTGTGTATACATAATCACGTTGTATTAATTAACTGGTGCAATGTTAATAAATAAATCTCTTATCTCTTATCTTTTACGGTGACCTCGAGAATATCTATGAACATTGCTCATTGTTCTCGGTGTCTCCCCGCTCTGCAGACTGTCTACGTCATTATGTGCTTATCTGTGCGAGGTGTTTTTTAATATTATAATTTTTTTTCTCAAGCATGAAGAAAGATTTTAATAGGAATTTTTTCGCCTCCATTTCCTAATGTGTCTAATTTCATTACTTTTTGTCTGTCTAACAGATCTCACTTAAATGAGTCTTCGAGGCTCAATGTGACTTATCTGTCTAAATAAAGGTTGAATGAATGAATGAATTTGATGGATCGCTGGCAGTAGTCCATCTGAAGCTTAACTGAACGTTTTACCAAGTAGGACTGTATACCGAACCAAGGTTATTTTATGGCAGCAACCGAACTGCATCGGTCGGTGTATGGATTGAAACGTCACTCTTCTTTCGGTGTCAAGTTTCGGTATTGGATGTAACGTGACACGTGGTTTCAGCACGCAGGCAGGAAAAACACAGACATGATAAACAGACTACGTGTTTACACCCAGAGCTGCCCTACAGCTGTAGGTCTATGCTGCTGGTTACGCCCAAAGACAGTGTTCACGTGAGCAGCGCATATGGCGTCAAACGGCTTCAATTTACAAGCAGAAAGTTGCTCCATGTTTGTCTTCAAGAGGGACTCCAGCCTCCCCTTCCTCTCAACGTTAGTCAGCCTGTGAGTGTTAAGAGCATGAACGGCCTGATTCAACCATGACCGGACTCTGCTTCGCTCCGAGGACGGCTCTGTGTCTGGGATTTCAGCTGGTAAGTTTACATTTGTTAATGTTACTGCAGTTTAATATGTGTATCGCGGTACTCGGATCTATGTAATGCTAACTTTAAGACATTAATGCAAAGCTTTATTTTATGGTTATGTAGCTAGCTAAAATCAGAAGCTAACTAAAGAGTGACACTAACAGATAAAGCTTGTAAAAATGTGTTCATCCATCAGATCAGCTGGTTAAACAGTTCACCTGATGTTCACCGTTTATGTTCTCCTCACAGGAGCCTATGACCCTGATGTGAGGAAGACAGAGACTGACAAAAGAAAAGCAAGATGGGGGTCCACTGCCCTTTTCTACAGTGGAGGCTGCATGGTGGAGGTAAGTGAGCTGTAAATGATACTGTTGACCAGTTAAACTTTTATCTCTCAGCCTAGATAATGGTTTTTGAGCAATAATAACACAACCATTTTATTGTTGATGTTTTGTCTTCTCATGTCACTTAAGGAGATGATAAGAGCCCTAAACCCCAGAGAACCACAGAGAAGATTCAGGAAGAGACACAGAGGTGCAGAAGTCTGCCATCAACCCCAACCTCAGTGAATCCAGTGACCTGCTGGTGGAATGTGAGGGACACTATGCTAATGCTATCAAACTGGCAACCAGGTATCTGTGTGCAACAAGCATCATCCACACCCTCAGTGGACATTTTTTACTTCTGGAGACACCATCAGCCAGGAGCGGGCTTGTTTGTGTCCAGAGAAAGCAGACATGTTGATTTTTCTAAAGAAAAACTGTTAAGTGAAAAGGTCCTCAGTGTGTAGCAGTGAGCATTAGACACCGACGTGTCACTGGTTTGCAACAGTTCTTTTGACTTGAAATTATTTATTTGTCTGTAAGAAAACTGCTTGGAATGGAAAAATACCAAAATTAAAAAATAAAATTCATGATTTGTACCGTCATGTGTAACTTCTTGTTTGAATTAATATTAATTATAAAATTGGTACCGAAAAAAGAACCGTCCAGGAACCGACACCAAAGTGAAGGTACCAACAACGGTACCAATACTTAATTTTTTAGAAAGGTACCCAGCCCTACTTTCAAGGCCACGTGTGGCTGGTGATGGTATGGCAAGCCATGTTGCCATACAATTGGATTGTCAGCCGCGCACGTCCGCTGAAGCAATCAAAAGCCAGACACCGACCCGGCCTGCACAGTAAGCAAATTATTATGGACCGTCCGGGCCCTAATCCGGGTCGGGCGGGGCCGGGCTAGAAATGACAGCTGTATTCTGGGTTGATATTGCTGTAAAATAAAGCAAATCTAAAATAACTTACCATAACAGTGAGCAGAAGAGCCATAAGTAGAGTCCCAGTGACTAGGATGAAGATGATGAAGATGCTGATGATTTTATCCAGCGATCGCTCCAACCACACAATCATCTGAGGACAAACAAGAAGGGAAAAAAATGGGGGAAGGGGAGTAGAAGACGTATTCAGTTAAAGCATTGAAGGAGCAAACATTCACAATGATCAGACACATGGAGAAACCTGTGTCCTTCCCACAGGAAGACATTTAGTTATTTCAAAATAAAATAAAACTCTCACAGGGTTGGAAAAGAATTTGACTCAACCACATTTTAACTCCTGCAAATAAAATAAAATTCTCCTGTACTTCTCTACTAATACTGCATATAGCTGTAATTTAATTCAAACCAATTCAAAGTTCATTCTTTTGTAAGGCGCTGGGGAATTTCACTCAGGTTTCCCAATGTTTGGTTTACAAGGATTCTCCTATTCTTTTTAGGCAGGTGTTAAAAGATTAGAGTTACTGGAGTCCATGGGGAGTGACAAGAACAAGTTAGCAGATGTTCCTTAGTCATAAGGCCACACCGAATGTGTTATTACATGGAGGATGACATGATACAAAAATCAGTACAGGTCCCACTGCATTAGAAATTATTATAATCATTTAGAGGAGTGGATTTGTTTTTCATTCACAATGTAGCCTTGCCTATACGGAGAAGATTATTAGGACAAACCCAGTTCCCCCCCAATAAGTAGGTTAACAAAAAAATGGAAACATCAGACGTGAACAAGGTTCAGATCCCTGGAGACATTTATTCAGTGCTCTGTATAAACCTGGAATTTATTTATAAGTATTCAAGTTTTCATTCGTTGCTTGAATTCACAACCCCACTACAGAGCTAGGTTCAAATTAAAATAAAATTAAATTAACACCCACCAGCGTTTGGAGTTTAATAAAATGAATTTGTTTAGTCGAGGTTTTAATTCTACGTTTCGGGCACCGAGAGTCCATTTACAAGTTTACAGAAACACACCTGCTGAGATATTTATCCCCATCCATGCACGTCGGAAGGAAGTGAAGTAGCACCAGACTTTTAGATTTATCAACAAAATGTCAGAAATTAAGAAACGGACATCCCCAACAGGAAGTAATCGCTCTTCAACCCAAGGATTACCAGAAACTTTAATAAGTTATAATTAGTTTTGTTTGCTTTTTAACCCATTAACCACTTTATCCAACAAATATTTGCCATTTTTTAAACTGAATGCATGTGCAACAAAAAAAATAAAAATCAATGTTGTATTTTTGTCATCAGCTGCCCTGATTTTAAAGAACAGTATCAGCACTGGACACAGAAAAACTCACATCAGTCGACCTCTCTAAAGATTTACATTCAGCAGTTTCCTGCAAGCCGACCGATTTATGTTTAATAAAACAAAAAAGTTGTAAAATCATCAGCATTAGGAGCCACTGACATCCAATAAATAGATTCTATACCTGTTCTCAACAAAAATGTGAACATAAATTAATAAAATGCTTTATACTGTATACTCAATAACTTGACAGCAATGTAAACTAGACAATTTCAGAAATCTTTATGCTATAACATATAGTACGCTGGTGGAAAAACTACATTAATCTATTTAAAAAGTTCTTAATAACTTTGAATATTTTACTAAGTAAAGTGTAAAGACCGTCCTTGTCCCTAAAATCAGCAGCTTCCTGACTAAGTCAGGGCAGTATAGTTCCTTCAACGTGGACTCACGTGTTCATTCTGTGTTTATAGTCATACAAAGTGTTTCCATTGTTTTGTTTATGCCCAGTCTGGAAACATACTCCAAAAAAAACAACATAAAATGTGTGTGGTTCAAGAATTAGTTAAAAGTTTTACAGGCTAACAAGTCTTACTGTGCTCCATTTACATCTCTCCATGCAGCTCTCACACACTTTCGGGACAAATCTGTCAGCTAAGATAAGCAGCAAAGATACAGATGGGGTGGGGTGGGGGTGGGGGTCAACAAAGTCCCAACCCACCCACAACTGCAGCTTCCTGGGAAATAAAAGCAGGAAAGCAGCAACAAAACAGACCAGATGAGTTGGAGGTGACGGTGAATGGGGAAGACCAAAAAAAAAAAAGAAGCCAGTCCAAGCAGCTAGCAGGTGTTCTCACACACAGACGTTCCTTCTTGAAGCTCATTTACTGCTTTCTCTCACACACAAACACTCATTACCTGCTTGTTAAGCCAATGCCAGAGCTTGGGGGAGAGAAAGAGACATTGGGAAGACTGTTATTGGAAAGCTCGGTGCCTCAGTCGTCACACTGTACCCTTGAAATGAGGACGGCAGCCTCTGTTGGGGTTCAAGCTGAGTGAGCAGACTGGTTTGTTTTTGTTTTTTTTGGGGGGGGGGGGGACTGGCCTCAGAGTGGGGTGTAAAAAAAGACAATGATGAAAAACTACCATATTTTTTGGACTATAAGGTGCACTTAAAATACTTTAATTTTCTCAAAAAGTGACAGCGAGCCTTATAACCTGGTGCACCTTATTCTTGTTGTGCTTAATGATCTCATGTTGTACACGGTGCTCAAACATCTGTCAGAATGTTTTAGTTTCGCTTCATACGCCTTATAGTCCAGAAAATACGGTAAATAAAGAAACCTCGATTAGTTCAGCCCACTTACCTGCATTTAGGATGAGGGCATCAGATTCACCTCTAAGTTTGTCCTGGTTTGAAAAACTCACTGATTCTGAGCCCCAAAGTTTATTAAAACGTTTGTTTTGTTCCGTGTTAACAGTCTGGATGAGTACAAGACTACGATTTTAAGCTTTTAGAGGCAGAACTGAGCAAAACTGGAACAAGAGGAACAAGAGGCTCCACGGCTATTTTTGTATTTAAAATCACAACAAAAGAATCCAGTTCTCCTGAGAAATGCAACGTTTTCCTTATGGTTAGGCCAGGGTATATACAGAAATTCTTGAGTTAGATTTAATACCTTTTAATACCATCACAATATTTTTTTAATACCATCACGACACTGAGCTGCAACCGTAGCGGCAACCTCTTGTACTTCAGTTCAAATCAACAGTACCGGTAATTGTAAAGTGATATATTTACTGTCATTTTCTTCCTAAATTTTTGTAGTAAATGTAGTTTTATAACAATTACTGGATACAACAAGTTGCTTATTGCCTCAATAAAAGCACTGACCTATTTGTTATTTAAATTTAACCCAAGACAAAAAGTTATTTAATTGCTCCCACACACAACCTATCTCTAATGGCAAACGAAAAAACGTAAACTTGAAAACAGAACAGCTTAATTAAAAGGATTCAACACTGAACACATGCACAATTCAAAAAGAGAGGGAGAAAATAATAACTACTCTATTTTTCAGCCTGTAAGTCACAGTTTTTTGCATAATTTACATGCCCTGCAACTTATAGGCCGAAGTGACATATTTATAGATTTTTTCCCATATTTATAAACCATTTTTAGACTGGGATATGACCGTTTCCATTCATTCTGACTGAACAAAAAAACACAAAAAAACAGCAGTACGGTACTTGATGGCAGTAGTAACCGGTGTATGGCATGAGGTTGGCTGTTGTATCATGTAATAGGAAAACGTGGCTATAATGACAAATTCAAAAAAGTTCAAGACAAAAACAACTGGACTTTATTTATTATAATATACTTAATACTCGTCGGTGGGCGGAGTACTTCGAAGACCTCCTCAATCCTACTGGCACGTCTTCCACTGAGGAAGCGGAGCCTGGGGACTTTGGGTCGGGCTCTCCGATCTCTGGTGCTGAGGTCACCGAGGTGGTTAAAAAGCTCCGCGGTGGCAAGGCTCCAGGGGTGGATGAGATTCGCCCTGAGTTCCTTAGGGCTCTGGATGTTGTGGGGTTGTGTTGGCTTACGCGACTCTGCAATATCGCGTGGACATCGGGGGCAGTTCCCTTGGATTGGCAGACTGGGGTGGTGGTTCCCCTATTCAAAAAGGGGGACCGTAGGGTGTGTTCCAACTATAGGGGATCACACTCTTAAGCCTCCCTGGTAAGGTCTATTCAGGGGTTCTGGAGAGGAGGGTCCGTCGGATAGTCGAACCTCGGATTCAGGAGGAGCAGTGTGGTTTTCGTCCTGGTCGTGGAACACTAGACCAGCTCTACACCCTCAACAGGGTCCTGGAGGGTGCGTGGGAGTTTGCCCAACCAGTTTACATGTGCTTTGTGGACTTGGAAAAGGCATTCGACCGCGTCCCTCGGGGGGTTCTGTGGGGGGTACTCCGGGAGTATGGGGTACCAGGCCCTTTGATATGGGCTGTTAGGTCCCTGTACGACCGGTGTCAGAGCTTGGTCCGCATCGCTGGCAGTAAGTCGGGCTCGTTTCCGGTGAGAGTTGGACTCCGCCAAGGTTGCCCTTTGTCACCGATTCTGTTCATAACTTTTATGGACAGAATTTCTAGGCGCAGCCAAGGTGTTGAGAGGATCCGTTTTGGTGGCCTTAGAATCTCTTCTCTGTTTTTTGCAGATGATGTGGTCCTATTGGCTTCATCAGTTCGTGATCTACAGCTTTCGCTGGAGCGGTTTGCAGCTGAATGTGATGCGGCCGGGATGAGGATCAGTTCCTCCAAATCCGAGGCCATGGTCTTGAGCCGGAAAAGGGTAGCATGCCTTCTCCAGGTCGGGGAGGAGGTCCTGCCCCAAGTGGAGGAGTTTAAGTATCTCGGGGTCTTGTTCACGAATGAGGGAAAACTGGAGCGTGAGATCGATAGGCGGATAGGTGCAGCGTCCGCAGTGAAGCGGGCGCTGTACCGGTCTGTCGTGGTGAAGAGAGAGCTGAGTCAAAAGGCAAAGCTCTCAATTTACCGATCGATCTATGTTCCCACCCTCATCTATGGTCATGAGCTTTGGGTTGTGACCGAAAGAACGAGATCTCGGATACAAGCGGCTGAAATGAGTTTTCTCCGCAGGGTGTCTGGACTCTCCCTTAGAGATAGGGTGAGAAGCTCAGTCATCCGGGAGGGACTCGGAGTAGAGCCGCTGCTTCTCCACATCGAGAGGAGCCAGTTGAGGTGGCTCGGGCATCTGGTTAGGATGCCTCCTGGACGCCTCCCTGGTGAGGTGTTCCGGGCATGTCCCACCGGGAGGAGACCCAGAGGAAGACCCAGGACACGCTGGAGGGACTATGTTTCTCGGCTGGCCTGGGAACGCCTTGGGATTCCCCCAGAGGAGCTGCTCCAAGTGGCTGGGGAGAGGGAAGTCTGGGCCTCCCTACTTAGGCTGCTACCCCCACGACCCGACCCCGGATAAGCGGAAGAAAATGGATGGATGGATGGATACTTAATACTTTGTTTTGTTTTTCTTGCACTTTTTAGAGTTTACCATGTCCTGGATGACTGAGAATCTTCACTAGTTATTAATGACTCAATCGGCCTGCCATACCATCACCACCATTCTGCTCTCTGTTTGAAACTGTCAAAGCTGCAACACCCCGGCAAATTTGACCATTAAAGTGCATTTATTAAGCAAATGATAGACTGAGACACACCTTGTTAAATTTCAGAGAAAAAAGCTGCGTTCCTCCCTCCTTTTTTTCCCCTCCCTCTGCGCGTTCATGGCGCACCAATGCGAAACTTCTTTTTAAATAAAGCTGACTTGACCATTAAAGTGCATTTATTAAGAAAACGTTAGACTGAGACACACCTTTGCTATAATTTTGAGCTAACAAATAATTGTTTAGGTGTTTTTCTTGTTAAATTTCGGATAAACGAGCCGCGCTCCTGCTTCCTGTTTCTTTATATGGACCTGACAATAAGCATCTCAGCTGTAGGCACGAACGCGCACTCAACCGACATATTGACCGACGATATGACGTCATTGATTTAGCTAAGGTCTTACTCGGACATAAAATTAGAAAAGATAAATAAATTCACAGGATCTTTTTCGCCGATAGAACGGGAAAAATATAGTCGTGTAGTTTTTTTTTTTAATTAATACCTCGTCAGATGACATTTATTACTTTTGAATACTTTTTAATGGCCGTAATTTGTGTTAATTTTATTTACCGTACTACCTTTTAATACCTTTTACAACCCCGCGGATACCCTGTAGACTTACTACTACGCAGCAGTTTAGTCAAAATATATTGTGTTCTCTTCACATCTAGTTGTTTTTGTTAAACAGAAAATGTAATATTTGCTCTTATTTCAAAACATTTGCTACATTTCTACTTGAAGTGCAAGGCTTCACCACTATCCTTACAGGATTTCAAAACACTTAAAATTATTCTTAAATTAATTTTAAGTTTTCTTTTGATGTTTTGTCAATATTTGAGCCTAACAATAGTAAGATATTCATCTTAACCACATGGATGACATGGATGTTGGAAAATATCAGTTTTGATTTTGTTAAATTAATGTGCATATCTGCATATCATGTCCCAAGAGTACCGGTATGTGTAATTTAATAAGACTGTGGATCTTTATTATGATGTGACCTGTGCAAACACTCAAAAGGTGTGGCAGTGCAACACTAATGTCTGCAAGAGCTTCAGGACTGAAAAACATTTTGTTTCAGCTGCGCCGGCGTGTCCAGGTGTTACCTTGGT